>CAXKVW010000288.1:0-147973 GCA_964058825.1 Carex arenaria | reverse complement strand
AGAGGGTATAAACCAGATCAAGACAGGCAACCTTGTTTCCTTGTCAGAGCAAGAGCTTGTTGACTGTGATACCAGTGACAATAGGGGATGCAATGGAGGTCTGATGGATGATGCTTTCAAATTTATCAAAAAATCCGGGGGCATAATGACCGAGTCTAACTATCCATACCAAGCCGTAAATGGAACATGCAATTCCATAAAGGTAGATTGCTCATGGATTACTCCTAACAGGATTGAACTAATTGACCTGATACATTTTATTAAAATATTATTTTTGATGCAATATTTAATACGTCAGCGTTGTCCAAACACTGGTAAGTGGTAACCTATGTTACTCCGATACGGCACATAAGATCCCGTATCCGTATCGGGTGCGTATCGGATACGGATACGCACCCGATACGGCACGATACGTCTCTTGGCTGGCGTATCCGCTTACGTGGCGTATCCTTACTTGGCTGATACGGTCACCGATACGCTGTTGAAACGGCTGGATACGGCCGAACCCGTGAACCGCGACCGCGCGCCCCTGAACCACGCCCGTGAACCCATGAACCGCGACCGCGCGCCCGTGAGCCGCGCCCGTGAACTGCTCCCACGCACCCGTGAGCCGCGCCAGTGAGCCGCGCAAATGTTTTTTTTTTCTGCGTCTCGCGTGAATCGAACTCGGGATCTAATCCCTACGCGTCAAAATCTTTACCACTGCACCATAGTCCGTTGGTGTATTATTTCAGTAACCATAATATTTAATATATTCTTATGTTAAGCATTTAATTTTTTATACAAATTTGATTAAAAGTTATGATTATTTCAATACAATATATAAAATAATAAAAAATAATATATTTAATAGGCGTATCGTATCCATGATTTTTGAAAATTGCCGTATCGCCGTATCCGTATCGTATCCGATACGATACCCGTACCCGTATATATGCAACATAGGTGGTAACTATCCATCTATTAAATTAAGAACTGAAGTCAATCTAAAATTCAACATTTCTGATGAGCCGGCAATATAAATGAACTAACAAATGAAACATATGTGAGTATTTAATTAAAATATATCTGAAGCTTATTTCACTTGCAGTTTGATCAGATGAAATCTCCACTGGTACTGATAGATGGGTACGAGGATGTACCAGAGAACAATGAGGTGGATCTGCTGAAAGCTGTTGCTAATCAGCCAGTTTCTGTGGCCATTGAGGCCTCTAGCAAGGCATTCCAGTTCTACTCTGAGGTAATTAACTAGGTTACCTATTTTACCTATTAATCAACAGAACCAACCAAAAATTGCTTCATCATCGAGATACAACTTAAGTAGCTAGGTTGCCGTTTGCTATATCTATAGGGGGTGTTCACTGGTGATTGCAACATTGAATTAAGCCATGGAGTTGCTGTCGTGGGGTATGGCATAGACAAAGATAAAAACAATACCAAGTATTGGATTGTGAAGAATTCGTGGGGTGCCGAGTGGGGAGAGCAAGGCTACATCAGAATGCAGCGTGATGTGAGGGCGAAGGAAGGGCTTTGTGGGATTGCAATGGCAGCCTCATACCCAATCAAAACTTCAGCTAACCCTTCAAAAAAGGGTAATATATATTTCTCTCTAATGTAGACTCTCTGTAGCAAGGTATGCAATACTGCTGAGCTTTAGGGACATGTAATTATTATTTTCCAAGCTATATCCCATTAGAGATCGATCTGATCTTAATTTAATTTCAATGGTTGTGATGATCTGATGCAGGAAGATTATATCGTAGACAGTTGAACAGAGCTGGCCCACATTAGTGATCAATTTGGAAAATCATCAAAGAAGAGAGGCTTGAAACACATACCAAACTTAATGATAGCATATCTGATACATTGAATTGAGTGCTTGGTCAAAGTTGCAGGATAGAAAATACCAGTATAATTGTTCTTTCCAAATATCTAGTAGCTTGTACGAGTAATCTTTTTCAGTTAAACAAAGAGAAGATCACTTGCTTATTTCATATAATCTCTCCCTTTTCTCTTATATTTTGTTATTTACATGTCACCAATGATACAAAATAGATCTGTTCTCAGGCCTCATAAAATATTATCAAAAATAAATTATATGTACTTGCTCCATGTTTGGTTGTGGACTAAGCTATGGAGGCCTAAATTGATTATTCCAACTTAGGCCAGTCTAAATTATTCATGTTTGGTTGAGGTCTAAAGTTAGATCATGGCTTAAATTATTTCTTGTTTGGTTAGAATTGGTGGACTAAAGTTTTGGAAGCCTAAATTAGTTAATTATTAATAATTAGATAATATTAAAGTATTGATAATAACTATAATATATTATAATTATTATTTAATATATTAAAAATATAAGATATTAATTATATAATTATCTATTAATAATAAGAAACTAATTATATAATATTAATATATTATTAATAACTATAATATATAAATTTTATTATAATAATTATTTAATATGTTAACAATATAAGACATTAATTATATAATTATATATTAACAATAAGATACTCATTATATAATATAATATATTAATAATAACTATAATATATTATAATACTATAATAATAATAATAAGTTAATATATTAAAAGTGTAAGACATTAATTATATAATTATATATTTTTAATAATTATTAGTAACAAGATACTAAATAGATAATAATAGTATAATAATTATTTAATATATTAACAATATAAAATATTATTTATATAATTATATTAATAATAATGATAATAAGATATTAATTATATAATATTAATATATTAATAACTATACTATATTATAATATTATTATAATAATTATTTAATATATTAAACATATAACATATTTATTATATATTATATATTATATATTATAATATTATTATAATAATTATTTAATATATTATCAATATTATATATTAATTATATAATAATATATTAATAAAAATATACGAATTATATAATAATATTATAGAAAATATTTAATATATTAAAAATATAAGATATTAATTATGTAATTATATATTAATAATAGTTATTGATAATAAGAAAAACTAGAAATCAACTTTCTTTTCTCTCTAGTCACACACCGATCTTTTACACGTTTTTAGAAGTGGATTTCTTTTCTCCGTTTAATCTCATCAATATTTCTAATGATCTGTGAGGAATTTTGTAAGTCTAAAACCACGAACGTTTTCTACATAATTTTTTCTTTCAAATGAGATTCATAATGAAGTACTTTCGGGTTCTTTGTCGTTCAAGTACTCATACCTCAGTATGCAAGCATTCATACATTGTCAAGCAAGCATTCTTCTCTAAAATATCAAATATTAATACTTACTCAGTATTGGTTCCAAATTGTTTAGAGAACAAACTTGCTTGTGCAGATAATAATTTCATTAAAGAATTGTAGGTCTAATGTCCTACAAAATAATACAAAAATGGATAAATTTTATGAAAGTATTGATACTAAAATTTAGAAAGTATTCATATTAAAATATATAAAGTATTTATACTATAACTTTCAAAGTATGATTGCTACAAAATATTCAAACTACAAAGTATTCATACTAAAATATATAAAATATTCATACTAGAACATTAGAAGTATACATAACAAAATCAATAAAATTAATCTTACTAAAAACAATATAAGTATTAACAATATAAGATTGAAAATATTCATACTACAAGAAGTAAAGTATTCATAACAAGGTTCTGCTAACTGCAAAGTAATATACAAATGGATAAATTTTATGAAAGTATTCATACTAAAACTTAGAAAGTATTCATACTAAAACACATAAAGCATTCGATTATTTCGCATTGGGTCTAGTATATATGGCCTTTATGTTTACTATATTCTTTGTTTAAAATACATATATAACCCAAAACAAATAACTTGTAAAATTAAACTGCATATATATATGAGGAGAGATCCAATTACACCCTTTTTTTGACACATCATGACATTGTTTTTTATATAGTGAAATTTTGCGATTTCAAAATCCAAATAGTCGATCCAAACCGTTCAACATGATTGATATACTAAAATGTGCTTGGAGATCAAATTTTACATTTTTTTGAATTTTTTTACTATTTATTAAGATGGTTACAAAATCGTTGTTTTTCAATGGTCCGAAAACAACAATTTTGAAACCATCTTAATAAATAGTAAATAAATTCAAAAAAATATAAAATTTGATCTCCAAGCACATTTTAGTATATCAATATTGTTGAACGGTTTGGATCGACTATTTGGACTTTAAAAATGGTAGGTGTCAAAATGTGTAACTTGATCCCTCCTCTATATATATATATATATATATATATATATATATATATATATATATATGATTCATATATAAATCCACAAAAATAAAGTATACTAGTTTGGTTATTTTTTTCACAAACAAACTTTAAAATTAGGACTGTTCAAATCCTTTCTACACGAATGTCAAAGCACAACAATACTCGCTCGTCCATTTTGAATAGGCACCTTAAAAAAGTTCAGGCCGACTTAAGATAAACTGAAAATTTGAAATTTCACAGAAGGATACTGACTTATGGATGGTTTTGTTGCGGCCACAAGGTGAGAGACAGGGAGAGGAACGGAACTGGTGAGGAAGTGGAGTCTTTATTAATTGAAGTAATTAGTTTGACAGTTAGAGCCTTGAGGGACGTTTAGAGGACAAAAGTGCATGAGACAAAATCTTTACTTTTTTTTTCTTTTTGGGAGATTACACGGCCCGTAGGCCACTGGATTTCTTTAGGCCCGTCTGACATTAAATCCACATTCATTAAAAATATCTTTCCCAATATTTTTTTTTAATGTCAGTGAGCATAATCTTTCCCAATATTAATAGTGTCTTTTCCCAACATTAATAGTCTTTTCCAATATTAAACTAACTTGCCAATACCAAACGAGTGCATAATGAGATAAAAATGTCTTTTCCCAATATTAATAGTGTATACTTAATTAAACTAACTTGTTCATACCAAACGTGTCCATATTAGAAAATAATTAAGTGTTGAGTATCTAATTAATTAACTAATTAATAATGTTAACGAGGGCTTCCTAGAAATAATTAGTTTTATATTTTTTTATTTTTTCTCGGAAATAATTCAATAGATCTTATAAAAGGAGCTTATTTTAAATACAAACTTGGGGGTCAATTTTTAATCAGATCTAAACAGATCAAATTGTCTATGATATTATAAGTTCGAGTAATCTTTGATTGAGTCAAGTTAATTCATGACAGGTATTATCCTAAGAATAATTATATGAATCCCCACACTCGTGTTCTTCTCTATCTCCACAGCTACAATTATGGAAGGTTATACTATGGTCCTCCGTTTTTAGTTCCTGCACTTGATCCCGCATCAATCTTCATAGGTATAAATACTTAGAAAATAACATATTAATATTTACAAAGTAAGATATTAATACTTGGATGCGTAACTTGATATGACCACTCCTACCCCTTTTAGTCCCTCAATGGTCCCATGTCAACCTTCCTCTAATGAAGTAGTGGGGACCCTGCATCCCGCATCAACCTTTCCTAATCGTCCATTCGTCAATATTCCTCTAACAAAAATAGTTGACCACATAGGTATAAATACTTTAGTGCATAGATATAAATATCTGTAATACTTGATATTAATTCTTTCAGATGTCAACTAATGTCATAGGTAAAAAAATATTTGCTAGATAGATATAAATACTTGCACAACGAGATATAAATACTTGTGTGACGACGAGTCCGAAAGTACGTCATCATTAATCTCATTTGAAAGAGAAAATTACATATAAGACGTTTGTGGTTTTAGATTCACAAAATTCCTCATAGATCGTTAGAAATGTGGACGAGATTGAACGAAAAAAAATTCACATCTAAAAATGTGTATAGTTCCCCCATATAGTTTGAGGGTCACCCATTTAGTTGGAGAAACGATTATTTATATAAAAATCGTTCATCTCATAGATATAAATACTTCCGTGTATAGTTATTAATACTTTAGAAAAAAAAATCAGTGCTGGAAGTTTATTGGTCTCCAAGGCAATTATGATAATTATGGTGCGAGGATAGTGCGGAGATAAAAGTGGGGAACAGTTACCTAAACACTTGTGCTTTCAGAAATGTAAAAAGTAAATAACAAAATAAATAAAATTTAAAAGCACTTTGCTAGTTTTTTTGTTTATCTTTTTTTTAGAGAAAAGTAAAGGTCGCACCTTCAAGTTCTATTAAACTGACACCAGAGACATCGTATTTTTACAAAAATTTGCCAAAAAGCAATATAGAAAATGAATTTGTTTTTTTATCTTGCTCAAATAGGAAAAAAAAAAAAAAAGGGTCATGTTGGGTTGCTAAAATTCAAGGAAAATTAAATTGTTTATTTCATTTTATTTTTCATGTTTTATATCTTGTTTTATATCTTGTTTGACAACTTAAGTCATCACTTAATTCCTCATATGACAATGAATTTCATAAACAAAATAAATATAGAGTAAGTTAATTTGCCTCATTTTTCTTCCTATACTTCTCATTTGAAGGTAAAAAAAAATATCCTCTTATCCCACAATCAAACAAATGAACATACTAATTATTCAATTTATATGGATCGCACAAAGTTGAATAGACAAAAACTAATTAAAGGAGCAACCCACGCAATATTGGATAGACAAAAACCAGTTAAAGCACATTTTAGTTTGGACCTTTTGTAATACTAGTAGTTGTAGCGGTTTTAGAAGAAGCCAATGGAGCCGCCATTTAACAAAGTCACAAATGGATGGGCCTTCCTCACCTGGAATTTGTCGGCTGTGTATCTTCATAAGTGCATAGCTGATGCAAATATTGCACTGAACATAGTATGATATAGAACAAAATCGACAGGTCGATGTTGTAATTTAAGTTCCTAAGTTTTAAAATTTAACATAGTTAAAATTTCGGTAACATAGTAATACTGCGCCTGGAATGTTATAATGTGTTTAATTCTGTTCACAATTTAACAGTTTTATTTGTTAATCTAAAATTTAGATAGCAAAGAGAGAAAGGGCGCTCAAAAAAACCAATCTACACCCAAATTGTTAATAACGGTTATGAATAAATTTTTCCCCAGAATCGCTACCACCGATAGATATTTTTGTAAGAGAATTTGTTGTCACCAGAGATCCTACTTTTTATCCAATTCGATCCTGATTTCGATCAGAACCTATTCGAATCCCGTTACATGCATTGGTTAGAGTATGATTTCAAAAATATAATTGATTAAATTATGGATGTGGTTATAGAATAATATTTCTAGATCAAATTCGAACAATATTCGAACTGAATAGTATATTTTAATCTACGTATTCAATTCAAATCCAAATCTGATGCGATATTTTTTTAAGTAAAGATTGGAGGTTAAGTCCCATCCAACTATTTAATATCTATAAGAAATTATTTTATCTGGATTCTGAACCTGCAACCTCGATCCCATGCGGTCGAAAGCATAATCCGATCCGATACTACTATAAATTTTCAATGTAATGCTAATGTATTAACAATTACAGGAGGCAATAAATATTTACGATAATTAATTAAGACTCTCGAATTCAACTTTACAAAAATATAAATTTGCTAATATATTCCATTGGGAGGACCCACCCGGGGGGATGCCCCCTAGACCACTTTGTTCCTTCCTGACATTATTTTGCTCCTCCCTAGAACTAGAAAGTTCATTAGGCCAGACCAAAAATACTGTTAATGAGAAACTTTATTATTTTATAAAAAAATTATAGAAATTTACGAGTCCGGACTAACTTTGTTGTTTTTTAATATGTATATAATATTATTTTGTTATTTTTTATTATGTAAGAGTGTACTATTTTTCTTGCTTCTTATTATATTGATTGTTTTTAATCTAGTATCTATTAGTTAATAAGTTTGAATCCAATAAGATATTTTAATTCGATTTCTACTCCTTCCTGACAGAAAGCATGTGTCCGCTCCTGATTCCATTTACAGCCTGTCTTCTCGAATCTAAATTCATGAATTCTTCATGAGGCGCCACTTCATCCCTGACCTCAATATCTTAAGAACCGGACACATTTACAGTAGAAGTCCAGATATTCTAGTGTTCGGACTTCGGACAATCCCTCCTGATTTCACTCTATGAATCACCTCATTAATGAATTTGTACATATGCCCACAGAGAATCTCCCGTCATTTTTATCCATGCCCAATCAATCATAAAATCCGCCAACTCTGCCCACAAATCGAAAATTCTGTTAAAAATGCCCAAACCGACTACTAAATAGGTGTTTTCTAATTTTTATTAGAAACCACCTGCTAAATAGGTGGTTTCTAATTTTTATTAGAAACCACCTGCTAAATAGGTGTTTTCTAATTTTTATTAGAAACCACCTGCTAAATAGGTGTTTTCTAATTTTTATTAGAAACCACCTATTTAGTAGCCGGTCCCTCAAAAAAATTAAATTTATATATATGCGTGCACTGTTCCGAAATTTCCTCACAATTCATTTCATCAAATTTCACACTATCTCTCCTCACATTCTCTCTTTCTCCCAGAATTCTCCTTCTCTGTCTGTTTTTGCAAGTAAGTCCCTATATTTTATTTTATATTATTTAGTAGGCCAAAATAGTTGTAAATTGATACCAATTGTTATAAATTGTTATAAATTCATTAGAAATTGCTACCAATTGTTATAAATTATGTAGAAATTGTTTAAATTTATTAGAAATTGGTACCAATTGTTATAAATTGTTAAAATTTATTAGAAATTGCTAGCAATTGTTATAAATTGTTTAGAAATTGTTTAAATTTATTAGAAATTGCTACCAATTGTTATAAATTGTTTAGAAATTGTTTAAATTTATTAGAAATTGCTACCAGTTGTAATAAATTGTTAAACTTTATTAGAAATTGCTACCAATTGTAATAAATTGTTAAACTTTATTAGAAATTGCTACCAATTGTTAAAAATTGTTAAAATTTATTAGAAATTGCTACTAATTGTTATAAATTGTTATAAATTTATTAGAAATTGCTAAAATTTATTAGAAATTGGTACCAATTGTTATAACTTGTTATAATTGGTACTAATTGCTACTAATTGGTACTAATTGGTACCAATTGTTATAATTGCTACTAATTGTTATAAATTGTTATAAATTGCTACCAATTCATTAGAAATGTTCCAATTTTTTTTATAAATTAGGGTTTGTTATAAATTATGTATAAATTGGGTATAAATTATGGTTTGTTATAAATTAGGGTATAATTTAGTATAGTTATCTAACTTGGTAAAATTTTGTATAATTTCGGATAGTTATATAACTTAGCATAATTCGAAAATAATGAGTATAAAATAGTATAATTAGCGTATTTTAGCGAATTTTAACGCGTATGTCGCACAATTTAAGTTTAGGATGGCTGGAGGTAGAGGTAGAGGACGGCCCAGACGTGCACCACAGGTAGAGGACGGCCCAGACGTGCGTTTACAGCTGAATAACCTGGACGATGCACAGGTGGAGTGGACACCATACGCAGATCTGTATGAGGATGAGAAGTTGCCTCTTCGTTGTCTTGAGGAGCGTGACAGCTGGTGGTACCGAGGCCCGCTAGTCTGCTTCTGGATAGTGGAGCACCACTATCCAGATCGGGTACTTCGACAGTACGGAGAGGAGCCATTAATTCCAGTGGATCCGGTATTACCCAGGCAGGAGATCAGGAGACTGCACAAGTAAGAAATTTAATTAATTATCGATAACCTCTAAATTATCTATTACATTTCCATTGCAACTAACATTTAATTGGCAGTATGTCGCACGCCGGCGCTATGGACAAAGACTGGAGCCTCCAGTTACCAAATTATTATGCAGAGTCTTTGATTCCGGCTGAGCCTCAGATATACCAGATGCCTAATGAGATGACTCAGACCCCAGGATCTCATCTGCTGAGGTACAGGACTTGGTACTCTAGAGTTGGCGGGGCGTCATTATATCTAGTGGGCGATTATAGTGCATATCTTCACCAGCCACTGCAAGAGGATCTATCAGGTCACCAGCCTACCGGACGTCGCTGGGCTCGCGCGGTAATTAATCCAGCACCTTTATATTATATATTCATTAAACGGTCATTACATAAAATTGTTGACTAATTTCTATATTTTTGTTCAGATATTACTGTCGATTAAAGCCGCTGCGCATGCCATCAAGATGCTCGGGGTCAAGGGCTGGCGAAGAGTTGGATGGAGGCAGTTGCAAGATCATGGCCAACTCATTGAGGATGCCGGATCTGGTGGGCGTGTGATAAGCATGTTGCGCGACGCCGGGGAGAACATCGATTGGCGGGCAGTAGATCCAGACGAGACAGATGAGCCGGCCGTATTCACTCGGGATATGCCATCTCCACCCCGCTTGGACGCAGACTGGGACTATTATCACTGGGTGCTGTCTAATTCCGGCTGGGCTGCCTACTACAACTCTGAGGGACGTCCAGTGCAGCCACCGGTAAGTCGTATTTGTTATGAGTCGAGTTAGTTCAGTTTTTTTCATTAGTACAAAAATTTATATCATTATTTGGTTTGCAGGGTCCGGCTAGCATGCCACCGCCACCACCGCCACCGCCACCGCCACCGCCACCGCCATACGAGCCTGCATCTTACGACTATATGGAGGATTATGGGGTGACTATCAGTTTCGATGATATTGAGAGCCTATCACCATCCAGGCCGGGCCGATACCCTACGGCGATGGTACACGATGGTGAGGCTAGCGGATCACAGGCCCCTTCTAATTTTGCGGCTGGGCTGGCAGACTCTATCTTCTCTACACCCCCGCCTCCTCGAGCTACTACTATGGGGGATGATGATCCGTGGGAGACAGGATCACGTCTCAGGAGAGAGGCAGAGGCCGCTGCTATTGATGCAAGTGATGCAGTCTGGACGAGGCTGGCCGACAGATGTAATAGAGGACAGCCAGCCGAGCGATGGTCCCCTTCTCCGTTTAGATGATGATAGTTTGTTACTTTTATTGTTCCCGTAGTATTTACATTTCGATTTGTTATGTTTGTCATTTTATAGTTGTATTATCTCTGTTTATTTATTTATATTTCCTACTTTATCGTTTGTTATTTGGATCTGTTATGTTTGCCATTTACATATCGTTTTTCTCGTTAAAGTCATAATAAATTTAGTTCAAATAAATCAATCAACAAAAATCTAACAATAACATCAAAATTAAAGTTTAATGTTAAAATCTAACGTTACGGTGATTTTGATTCCCCTCCTTATCTCAAAGTTCCATGATTTTTTAGATTGTTAGAGTTGTCATGAATTTCAAACGAGAATTTGATACTTACATTTATATATAATTCATAATTAATCATCGTAATTCGGTTTATAGTTATATAATTTATTATATTTTAAATTCATAATTAATCATCGTAATTCGGTTTATAGTTATATAATTTATTATATTTTAAATTCATAATTAATCATCGTAATTTTATATCAATTGAACTTCGGAACAGTGCACGCATATATATAAATTTAATTTTTTTGAGGGACCGGCTACTAAATAGGTGGTTTCTAATAAAAATTAGAAAACACCTATTTAGTAGGTGGTTTCTAATAAAAATTAGAAAACACCTATTTAGTAGGTGGTTTCTAATAAAAATTAGAAACCACCTATTTAGTAGGTGGTTTCTAATAAAAATTAGAAACCACCTATTTAGTAGTCGGTTTGGGTATTTTTAACAGAATTTTCGATTTGTGGGCAGAGTTGGCGGATTTTATGATTGATTGGGCATGGATAAAAATGACGGGAGAATCTGTACGCCATACCTGAAGAATTTGTTTCTTCTTTTTTTATTCAGTTAGGAATCTGAATATCCCCAAAGTATCTTCATCGAAACGTAACTACGTAAGATCCTCGTGATTTGCGTATGGCCTAACTACGCCGAAATCTCCCAACCCCTTTCCTCAGACTGTGAACCCCTGTGGGCAGGAAAATCATGTACGCCAATTGGTCCATCCATCCATCCATCCGTTTTAATTTGAACGGTTATAATTGAAATATGATTTGTGCCTTTTAAGATTCAAATATTCTCCATACTTCAAGTATAACTTTTCATATCAAAGCGGACATGGACAGATGGACGATTTTTTTTATTTAAATAGAACTGTTTTTAATTTTTTTAACCAAACAAGCACTGTCTGGATTGAAATTATAAAAAAAAAAAAATCACAAATCCTTTGGATCAGTTAGGCTGAAACACACTTACTCCACTGATCCAGTGGATCAGTGAGGCCATTTAATAACCCTGTTATAGTATTGCCACAGAAAATCTCAAACAAATACCTCCACATCGGTGGAGGCGTGGTTTCAAAATTTTGCAGTACGACTTCTCTCTCTTCCCTTCTTCTTCCTCCTTTCTCCTCTCTTCCTTTCAAACCGTGAAGCCCCTTTTTTCCTTTTGTTTTTCTTTTATCCTCTGAAAATGCTCAACCATTTTTCCATCCAATTTTTCAAAATTCTTAGATCGTCTAAGAGAGTTGGAAATTATTTATATCTATGATTTCAGCCTAATATTCGTCCTTATCTGGGTCTTGCCTTTCAACTGAATCATCAGCATCAAAAGAACTTCTATCGGAGCCTATGTCTTGGTCTGATTGCTCAGAAGGACCATCACCGGTCTAAACCGGAGGTTTGTAGGTGGGTACGGGTACACTGACCGAGTAAGGTTCAAAGTCAGTACTAACCGATGGCGTGTTGCTACCTCCCAGCAAACTATTTGACACGGATCATAACTGGTTTGGTTTGTACGCTGTGTTCCCTTAGTTACCAATTATATAACCTTAAATCCAACCACTTGAGATGCAGTTCGTTTAATGGCACCCCAAATTTACTCATTTTCTATTCGAAATAGAGAGAAATGGTACGATCCGGGTTGTCATGTGTCCATACGTACCCTGATTATCCATTTGACTCGACTCGGAAACAATTCAAGTCCAACATATATTTTCCGTCTTACAATAGCAAAACTGGTAGAATCGGAAACAGTAAATGTAAATGCAACCCCTATGTCATAATCAACACCTGTTGGAGTGCTTTGGAGGTTACCACCATAATACACATTGATCAATAACAGAGATATTTTGCTGAACAAACACTAAATTAACTCCAAATATTTTTCAATTTTACAACACTAAATATAAACATATGAATAAAAAAATCTTACAATAATAATTAAAAAAAAGCTGTTGAGTACAATGGTGGTGGCGATCTGTTCATATGGCAACTCTTAAACTGAATTTAAAAATATAGAAATATGAAAATAATGGATGAAAACCGAGTTTGCATAAAAAAATGGGGGTTGGGAAGAGGAGAAGAAGAAGAATAGTATTTGTTGTGACTTAGAATATATAGCTCCACTGAGCCACATAATTAGTGGAGGCATTTTTTTAGGCTCCACCGAGCCACATAACTGGTGGAGGTAATTTGTGTGGCTAAATGTATAGTTTGTTGTGGCTGGGTCAAAAAATAGTTCTACCGATCTGCAGGATTGGTAGAGCAAACGATTTTCTATCTTTGAATCAGTGGGGTTGTTTTTTATAACTTTCATCAAGCTAGTGTTTGTTTGGTTAAAAAAACTAAAAACAATTATATTTAAAAAAAAATCAGATGGACCCAATGAGCAAGACTTTCCTGCCCACATGTGGAATGGAGATTCGGTTTCCTTTTTAATTTACAGCCTATTAGTGTAAAAAAAATTCAATCAAAAGTTCAAAACTGTATGTAGGATGAAAAATAGCAGAATGTGAAGGAAGTAATTAATCTTAATTTATTACAGAATCGAGAATTACATTACAAAATTATCAATAATTTCTAAACGTTCTTTCAATGAACGCCTTTAAACAGAAGCATTAATTAATTCAAACAATAATTCTGATCGGGCATATATGTTTAAATTCCATGTATAGTTTTACTATGATTTATGAAGTACGGACATTGCTTTTGTTTTCATAAAATCCAGATGGGCATATGAAAAAAAAAAATAGGTATTGACAGGAATTGATTTGTGCTTAGCTCAATTTTTATTCCGGTTGCTATAGCTTCAATTAAATTGCGTACAGTATACTAAAATTTCTATATATTGCTCAATTTTTACAAATTCTCATGATGGACCATCTATGGTAATTGGAGGCACAGAGAAAAAGGTCAACAGATAAATTATAATTTCTTGTCAAATAAACACAACTTTATAAGCAGTCAAATTCAAATATGAATAAAGTAGAAAATAACTAACTAGAAAAGTAAAGGAACTTTTTTCAACAAACTTAGTTCTAGGGGTGGTATGGCCATATATGGCATCATCATCATGGCATGGGCTCTCATGAACAAATAAGCTTCTCTTTCATCTACAGTCTACACCACCTTTCTCCTATAAATACCATGGCTTGTCTCACTTGAGAACCTCACACTCAAAAATTTCCCAGCAGTCCCCTTCCAACATATTTCTAATGGAGAAGCTTTTCCTATTAGCTATAATACTAGCCTTTTCCTTTGTTCCTCACATAATGTCCATACCATTTGATGAAAGAGACCTCGAGTCAGATGAGAAGGTGTGGGACCTATATGAGCGGTGGCAGCTCCACCATGCAGTGCCACGTAACCACCATGAGAAACAGAAACGGTTTAGTGTGTTCAAGGAAAATGCCAAGTACATACATGAGTTTAACAAGAAGGCAAAGCACTATAAACTTGCACTGAACAAGTTTGGTGATCTGACAAAGGAGGAATTCAAGGCCAGTTACGCCAGTGCCCGGGTTCAGGAACATAAAATGTTTCAATCTCATGCGAACACTGGTAAATTCATGTATGGTGGTGTTAGTGTTCATGATCTTCCAATGTCCATCGATTGGCGGTCGAAGGGGGCTGTCACTGGTGTGAAAGATCAAGGCAAATGCGGTAAGTAGTTTGATTTTGTTTAACACCAGAAACTTATGGTCCCTGAAAATTTGAACACTAAAACAAGAGTTGATGCTAAAAGTATTTTGCATGTAATTAATTACATAAACAATTTTTCAAATTTCAAAGCAAAAAATTATATTCAAAAGCTAACTAAGCTTCCTACATTCATTCACATCTGAAACCTGGTTTGCATAACCAACATTTTTTATCAGCTAGAAACGGAGATTATATATGCTTTTCTTGTGGATATTTCAGGTAGCTGTTGGGCCTTCTCGACTGTCGTGTCAGTAGAGGGAATAAACCAGATCAAGACAGGTAACCTTATTTCCTTGTCAGAACAAGAGCTTGTTGACTGTGATACCAGTGACAATAGTGGATGCAATGGAGGTTTTATGGAAAATGCTTTTGAATTTATCAAACAATCTGGGGGCATAACGACTGAGTCTGACTATCCCTACAAAGCCACAAACGGGACATGCAATGCCAAGAAGGTAACTACTGAGAGATAATGTCTTCAAACATGATTTATTTAATTGTTGGTCTGATGCTATTTTAATTGGTTTTTGCACCAATAATTCACTCGTGTTTCATCATTATGGTTTTTTCCTCAAAGATAATGAAACAGTTTTTATTAACCAGCATTCAAAATTTCCTGAGTTTTTATTTTATGCAAGGAAATAATTTATTTATAATGGGAAATTTATTATTTTAAACTTTTTCTATCTTGTGCGCGGGACCTATTATGCAGTTGAACTCGCCGGTTGTAGTGATAGATGGGCATGAGAATGTGCCAGTCAACAGTGAGGTGGATCTGATGAAAGCTGCTGCTAATCAGCCAGTTTCTGTAGCCATGGACGCCTCTAGCCAGGCATTTCAGTTTTACTCTGAGGTAACTAGAAAATCATTTTTTCCTAATTAATTAACAGAACCAACCAAAAGATGCCTTGTCACTGAGATCCAAATTAAGTAGGGTGTGATTTTGCTGTATTTCTAGGGGGTGTTCACTGGTGATTGCAACACAGAGTTAAACCATGGAGTTGCAGTTGTGGGTTACGGCGTTGACGAAGATGAAAGCGGTACCAAGTATTGGATTGTGAAGAACTCGTGGGGTGCCGACTGGGGAGAGCAAGGCTACATCAGAATGCAGAGAAATGTGCAAGCAAAGGAAGGACTTTGTGGGATTGCAATGGAAGCCTCATACCCTGTCAAAACCTCCCCTAACCCTTCAAAAAAGGGTAATAGACCAACTCTAAAACAACAATATACTTGCTCATATAGTATAGTAAAAAAAATAATAAATATATAAATAAAAACATTTTTCAATTGGGACATTTGGGAACTAATTCATTTCTGGCAAATTATTGGTAAAATATTGTATGGTACTTGTTCAATACTTTTAGCATGTGGACAAAATGATATGCTTGGCAAGAAGATTATCAAACTTTTTAGTTACAGTGTAAAAATTGCTCATGTCATTGGTACTTTTCACCTTATAACACAGCAACATCACATTGAAAAACATAATCTGAATGTCGTTAATATGGTTTTGATGATGTAATGCAGGAAAGACAAATCGCAGGCAGTTGAACAGGGCTACAGAATTTATGAAGAAAAATTAAAAAATTTAAATAAGAGAAGCTTGGTCATCTCAGGACTGAAGTAAACTTAAAACCAAAAAATTAGTATTTGTTTTGCTGCATTGAGTGCTTCAGCCGAAGTTGCAGGATATTATGAATAATTGAAAACAATTTTTTTTTTTCACTTATGTAAGAGAACTTGTGCCAGTAATTTGTTCTAATGAAAAGAAGAATAATTTTCTTCATTTCATATCTTCTCTGAGCCAATTTTTTTTCTTAATATACATGTCACCGCTGAGCTACGATTTGTCCTTAGGTTTTTTTATGGTAAATTACATAATTTTGCTGTAAGATCTATACGCAATATAAACAATAGTGCATATGGGTTGAAGTAATTTGGACGAAATTATATATTTCTCAGCTAGCGAGTCAAGTCAGCAATACAATATATTTCATCTGTTTTGCTTTTTATAGAAACAATTTAATCATCAAGGGATTTACTAATTATTGGACCTACAATTTTAATTTGATATCAAAGAAAATGAAATGATATTTTACAAATTAAAAAAATACATTTACACAAGCAAAAACGATATATCTCATATTTATAAAAACATTGAAGTACAATTTATAAAATATGGTTGAATTAAACAAAAAGATTAGATTTACAATTCCTTTCTCTCCAACTGAGACACCTAATTCTTACCATTATTATTTTAGAAAAACTATCTCGTTGCTCTCTTAAGTTTTGTATTCTTTATTACTCGTTCACTTTCAATTTTCAAACAAATCTGTAAAAAATAAAAATAAAAACAAGCACAATATATTTAACTCATGCCAACTTCTCAAAGCAACAAATTTAGCGAGCTAGGCGCCAGTAATTTATCGTAACTATCAAGACCATTGATCATAGGAAACACATAATTAGTGTCAAACATGCTGTACATGCAATACTAGGAGTCCGGATCCTCTGCAATACTTCACTGTTTGAGTTTGAATTCAGACCATCCGATCAGAATTCGAGCCAACCCGACTCAAGCATGTAATGTACGAGATCTCTTTAGAATTCATGCTAATATATAAATGATGAATCAGATTCATCCTCAAAGGCTCAAACAATGGGGATGTACAGGAGCAGATGCATAATTTTTATAAAGATAGGGTAAGAAATTATCAAATCAGATATAAATAACTAATCGGCTTCAAACTCATTAGATAATCAATTACTAAATAAAAATTCAATCTATAATTCTAAACACTAATTTACAATTTCATATATGATTCCAACTTATCGGAGAGAGCAATTGTCAGTGGACTGGAGGAGGCGAGCAGCTGTAGTCATCAGTGGAGGAGCGGAGCTGGAGAGCCTCTCTCTCTATCGTAGTTTTTTTGTTCAGATCGGAGTTGACGGCATCTCTGTGTCCCTGAGATGTTAATAGTTTTTTTTTTTTTTTACCTTTGTGTTTTTCTACGATATGTTTTGCTGAAGAGTCAAAACCCACTAACTTGAGCTATTTGCTGAGGCTAAATGAGTTTTTTTTTAATAGTTATTTTCTTATTTGTTTTGGGCTACAATTTGGACTATGCAGCAAAATCATGGGGTAAATTTTGGACTAGACTGTTGCAAAATTATGGACTAAAGAGTAGGACATTTTTTTTTTATAGTGGGGGCAAGAACTCAAAACTCAGTACTTAAAAATTAATTTTGAATTTTCAGAGTAAAGCATTCGTCCTATCTTGTAGTGTGCTGACTTGTCACTAGAAATGAAGATAATTTTATCTGCGTACCGGATGAAAATATTTTTTTAATGATAACTAAAAGAAATTTGGCTCAATTTCGTTAGAAGTTTTAACTTATAATATATATTTCTTATGTCAAAATAAAATCATTAAGTATAATATCATTTTCTTTATGTATATGTAAAAATTATAATATTTTTATTTTGTTTTAATTGTTATCAAAAGTGTTAAAAATACAATAATGTGGATATTTTTTATGTTGTTTTTTAACTTATTAATTTATATAAAGACGAAACATAAAAAAAAGATAATTTTTATGCACATGTAGAGAAAATAATAAAGATCACGCTTAATGGTTTTATTTGAGCATATAATTTTGAAAAAAATTATAATTAGAAAATTAATAGGTGAAGATATAATATTTGCTAAAAAAGAGAGATATTTGAACTGTTTTTACATTATGTGTATTTGTTTATTCGCGGCTGTAGGCTTTAGTGAGTAGCATATATTTAAGAGTACACATTTAATAGAGCAGTTTTTAATTCATGCAATGCATGGATAATAAAACTAAAACAACATTGTACAGAATTTGTGTGTTACATGAATTAAAATATCCTTTGTCAAGCTGTGTACCCATATTTACAATATGTCAGATTTTTTTTATTTAAAAGCTACTCGCCCTGTATATTGGCGGAGCAAGTAGAATATTTTCAGTAACAAAGGAGTGATTCACACACTTTCTATTTTCTTACTTTTGTTGAGAAATAAAATGTAAAATTATGATAAATATAATTAATTACGTAATTAACCTCAAAGTCATATGGCCATGTCATCATTGGCTAAAATAAAATAAAAAGGAGCCAAGAATCTAAGATAAAAGTCCATTTTTTTTTTCTAAAATAGAATATTACCTTATGATTAGATGAAAAAGAACGTTGGAGAGGAGTGTATAAATATACAATATGTATCACCTTAATTTGTAAAGAGGGTTACAATATTCAATTTTGCGATTTTCAAAGTCCAAACAGTCGATCCAAACCGTTCAACATGATTTTTACATTAAAATGTGCTTTGAGATCAAATTTTATATTTTTTAAAAAATTTTTACTATTTATTAAGTATTTTACAAAACTGTTGTTTTTCAGTGGTTCAGAATTGCAATAATAAAAATTATGTTTATCATTTTCCTATCTCATCCTCTCTTATTTTCAACAACTCTATTGGTCACTTCTTAAAACTCGAGAATACTACATATTGTCCCATTTTATATATAAGCACAACATGCAACAATGAATTAAAAATTAATTGTGATATTTATCACTCAATTGCTAAATTTTACTTGTTTACAGATTAAACATGCAATTTATATATCTTAAATTGATGTCTATAAACGTACAATTTATTTATCTTAACTTGATCTCTCTATTCATGCTTACGTATCAGCATATATATAGCACCAAATAATTTCCTCTTTGAAAAAATGTCAAACAGAAACCATCAAAGGCACTTTGTACCCCTCTGCGCCACTTTGCACCACTTGCAGCTTTTGGTTTCAGTAGAAACCAATGGAGCCGCCGTTTAACAAAGACACAAAAAGGCCTTCCCACCTGATGGAGTTGCGAGTCGGCTGTGGCTTTTTATGCACAATTACTTGGTTAATATACAATCGATTATTTTTTAGTTCCCTTGCAACCAATACGTTTTCTGGTTTTCAAAGTCTAAACGGTCGATTCAAACTGTTAGATGTGATATCTATATTAAAATGTGTTTGAAGATCAAATTTTACATTTTTTTGAATTTTTTTACTATTTATTAAGCCACTTTGAAAATCGCTGATCCAACGGTGGCTTAACCAAACAGTGACTTAATAAATAGTAAAAATATTCCAAAAAGTGTAAAATTTGGTCTCCAAACACATTTTAATATAAAGATCACATCTAACGGTTAGATTGACTGTTTGGACTTTGAAAATTAGAAAACGATTTAGTTGCACGGAAACTCAGGAACAATCGATTGTATATTAGCCAACCTCCACAAGTACTTTAATAAATAAAAAATTATAAAAAGTTTCTGGTACATGCAGAATTTTTTTAGATTTTTTTCGCAAGAATTGAACATAAAAACGGAACTTATACGACTGCTTTGAGTCTGTGATTCATAATATAATATGCATAAGTTGAAGATGCAACCATTACACCTTGACTAGGCCAATCGTTATGTATTTATTTATTTTCTTTTTAATGTTTCATCTTGAACAGCTCTTTCTATAAGTATTTTAATGCATTCATTTTTCAGTATTATTTTTATCGTTTGATTTTGTACTAAATAAATTCAAAAGTTTCAAAAAAAATTATATGTACACACATCTCTCATGAAATAATTAATTAGTTTCAACAATTTAAATTCGTCGTTTGAAGTCAATCTAATAGATTTTAAAATTATGCTCATCAAATTTTCTTGGTGAACATAGTATATGCGAGCTTTACTTTCCACAAGAATATTGAAAAATATATTATGCTACATTTTTGTTCATATTTTTGTTTCACCACTTATAAATATTTCTTTTATTTACTTAATTATGAGGATCATTTCGACACTTTTAGAACCTCATCTGTAATGTGTTCACAGAGAATCTAATTAATATATAATGCCTGAAAAAAAAGTTTGTTATTAGAGTTAGAATCTAAATCTCCTCACTGGTATCTTCACGTACGTCGAAACAACAAATAATTATTGTCGGACCGTTATGCCGTCTATGGCCTAACAACACCAAAAACCATCTAAAACTTCCCATCCTAAAAGTTCCGGATTATCGGTCCCATGTTTCTCTTTTCTACACCTTTATGTTAGATGCCTCTTCCGAAGACTTGTCTAGCATTTGCTAAGGTAAAGTAAAATTAATTTAACATATTTTAAAACTTATACGACAAAGACACACACACACATATATATACCAATTATGACCGTAAAAATAATTTGTACTCGTGATTAGTTTGAGATTGACGGAAATATAATTCAAAGATTTTGGCTCCCTTGATTAAGCTTCTGGTCAGATCATGCTCAAGTTCAAACACAATTATTTTCTTTGACTTGCTCAAACTCAACCAGACAAACTTGATATGTAATTATATTATTAAATTTAGAGTATTAAGTCATTAATAAAACATAACTAGTATTATGAATGTGCATTACAACGGGAACATATTATAAGATTGAATAGAATATGAAGAGACTTTTTTGTTTGATATTCACACAAAATTAAGAAAAAAAAATATTTAAATGAAAATAAGAGACACAAATGAAAAAAAAAAAACAGAAATTCAAATAATAAATAACAATAAAAGAAACAACAACAAATGAAAAAAAAATAATAATTCAAATAATAAATAACAATAAAAGAAACAACAACAAATGAAAAAAAACGGAAATTCAAATAATAAATAACAATAAAAGAAACAACAACAAATGAAAAAAAAAACGGATTAAATATAACATAAAAAAAATTCTTGAAGTAGCATTGCCAGTGTGATCTTCTTCGATGTAGTCGAACGTTTATGAAAAATAAACTAACAAAATATAAAAAGTATATTATAATTGCTCAAATTGAAAACATATAATAAAATTAGAAATGTACAATTAATATGGTTCATATATACATTATTTCTCGCATAAGTATAACAATATAAGTAAATGTATTATAACCTAAAACTTTATTGGCATCTTCCAAATCGGGTCAAAACTTAGAATTTAAATTAATTTTTAAATCAACTCCTCTCACGTCAAAAATCTATACCAGTAAACAATGAAGGAATTGATACCACTCCAATTCAAAAATTACTAAATTGAACTTATAAGTTTCACTGCATATTGATTCTCTCATCTTGTGTTGGTCGTGGGGTTGAGAAATTTAACACAAAGCACAATATAATTTAATATCTAATTTTCTCCACAAGCAAGACAGGTCATTAAATGATTCAAATATTTAGAGGAGAAATGATACGTAAAGAAACAAAATTGGGAAAGATATGATTAAATTATTCAAATATTGTAATGATGAAAATTTCTCTGTAGATCATTTATTGTAATGATGAAATTTCTCTGTAGATCATTTATTGTAAATAATCCCATCTCCAGTAAACAATTTATTGTGATGATGAAAATTTCTCTGTAGATCATTTCTTTACACGAAAGTTTTAAATATTTTTCATTTTTCTCCAGATCGAAAGATATAATTATTTTCATAAGTACAAAATATGTTATTCATCTATTTGCAAAGATACAGTATCCCTAATAAAGATTTTTTGTCCTCTTGACACAATGAATATAGCATATAAAAATAATTTTCTCTACAAATTTGGAAAGATTGAATAATTTCCATTTTCATTATCTAAAATATAGGGAAGAGGAGAAATCAAACAGAGGAAACGAAGAAATAATTAGGAAATAATTTAATTGCATGAATCTGAGATAGCTTTAAGGAGAAATAAGAAAACAGATTGCTAGGTATTCATTCAATTTTAAACATTAATACACAAAATGATTTAAATGATAATGTAACACTATACAAAATGCGTATATAAAATTAGTAACTGAAAGTAACGTACGAAACGTTTGAATGTATATGAGTAAAATAATTAAGTGAAATTATAGTTAAATATGATAAATTGATTGTTTGGAAATCTATTTAACTGAGATAAAGTTTGTATAATGAGATACATCGAAATGAATTTCTAAAATTCAGAATTGACACGAGAAATAGATATAATAGAAAATTAATACATGATAATATATAATTGGACTAATTTGCAAACTTTGATAACTTAAAGGGTAACTATGAGAAAATACAAAATTATGAAACGAAAAGAAAAAAAAAATGACCAACGTGGCATGAAGGCCACGCGTCCCTCACTGGTTCACACCCCACCTTAATACCCCTTAATTAATGGTACTCTATCTCTCTCTCTTTTAAACTTTCCATTTTCATTTAATTTTTCTTTTCCTCTTTCCGTTAGGCAACAGAGATGAATATCTCTTGAAAAGAAACTATGTTATTAGATTGATATTTATTCTTTGTTTCTTCTTGGAAATTCAAGGTTGACACTATATAGGTATTTCATTTCTCTATATTGCTCTTCCTTAATCTAATTTAGACTTTTGACAGAATATGAAAATCAACAAGTTAAAGCTTGCTAAGAAAATTAAAAGGATTATTGGGTTATGATATTTGAAGGAATATTGGTTTAACATATTGAATAAGACAAGCTAAAATTTTGTGGGAATTTAATTGAAAATTTGTTTAATAAGTATTCTAAAGGATTTGCTTAAGAGGTTTCCCTTTTACCCCTGTGTTCCTTAATTGAATTTGAACATGAAAAATTGTTATGGTGTTTACCTTTGTAACAAGATTACTTGGGTGATTCAATTGAAAACTGGTACCGATCCGTGTCGGTTTAAATTGGTTACTGGTATACTTATATGAGCTTTTAGGGGTTTGATTGCAGGATAAATAGAATAGGAAGGGTGTAATTTGCAAAAGCACAGTGAATTGGTAAATTGAACTCGTCAGGGGGTCTTAGTGCAAATCCATATATATAGATTAGTTGGAATTTTAGATAATGAAATTGATTTGGATTTGAGGCTTTCGGATTTGAATAATAAATTAATAAGGATAAATGAATTGGATTGAATTTGTGGAGTAGCTTGAGATTTTTGAATTGAAATTAAATTAAATAAAACAAAACAGAGATTAAGGAAATGATAAACTAATTAATAAAAGATATACTAATCATTTTAAATGGGTACTTTTATTTATTAAATAGTGATTGAGAATGATAGTAAAAGAACTTAAAGATATATATTATTTGACATAGGCGTAAAGAGACTGACGAGACAGAAAGTTTGGAATGTACAGACTGCTAATGACTTCATCTGGTGCCCTACGATATCAGGTGCGAGGTTATTGGATTAGTCTGAGATTCATAACTAGGAATTAAATCGTAACTCGCTGTGCATTTTGAATATTTGATTGACTGCATTGATTGAACTATTGCATCATATGCATAGTCCAATACAATTGAAACTGAATTACAGGTGAGTCTGTTGACTGTCATGTTGATATTGTTTATCGATTGATTGATTCTTATTGCAAATGATTGATTGAAACCACAGTGACTAAATTGATTGAATATTGAATACTGTAATCCTTGAACCTCCATATAGTGGAGAAAAAGGATTAATATATATCGTAAAGTCTAGCTAGCTACTAGACTTTACTCCAGGACCCTTATGCGCATATGGTGAATGGCCCCAACTGAACCCAGTACCGGTTGGGTAGGGGATATTAAATAAATATGAATTATGACTGTACGACTAATGAACTGTGGTAACTGTCTTATCAATGATTTTCTTTCGATAATGACAGTACTGTGATATTGATTTCGTATTGTTTCTGCTAACCGATTGTCAAGATAGTTAGAATTGTCTTATCATCGATTTTCTTTCTGATACTGACGGTAGTGAGATATTAATTCTATATTGTTTCCATTAACAAATTGTCAAGATGGATAGAACAGTATAAGCCCTAACACGACTGATACTTGTTCTGGTATCTGTCAGTGTTACCAGACTAGAAATTATAAATGTAAGAAACCAAACGTTACCAGACTTTATGGTTTAAAAGATTTTGACCCAAACCATTTATTCTGATAAGATCCTTAGAGTTCTGATTTATTTGTGAAATTCGTGTTGTTCAATTAGATACTGTTATTGAGCATTTGCATTCGTCATTTTAAAATGAACTGTTAATTTCTCGTGCGGTGATTTCATTCCGAATATGGATTTTCTTCGAATCCAATAATCTGAGTGGCAATCAGCACTGAGAAATAATTTATTATTTCTCACTCGTTTCCCCTTGTGGGTTACAGGTTTATTAGACGAAGATTGAGAAACGTTTTTGGGACTGTAATTGACAGCAGGGCCACCTAAAGGATTGAGATTTGGGATTATTTTATCTGACATGTTGCAGAAAATTCATCTAGCATCATCCACTGTAAAATGTCAGATAATTATTGTAAATAAATTGAAATGTGGAAAAATAATGGATGCTATTGGCAATGCATAAAAAGATCCATGCCTTGTGTTATGTGAATTGATATGGAAAAATAGACGTGGTAGAACTATCGCACCTCCGTATTGGGGGTGTGACAGATAAACATTAAAATGAAAAATTACAACTTACAGGCAAATAAAAAAAATTATAAACATTAAAATGATCGAATATTGAGAAAAGATAAAGAAGTGGAAAAGGCAACAATTTTCAACAAAATTAGTTTAGAGATGACATGGGCTTGCATAGATAGCATGGCCCTGTATGATCATCAAAAGGTACCACAGTTTTCTTTTAGCGTTAAAGCATGTCGTTTCCAATTAGTTACATTCAACCTCATTAGAACTCTCAATTAATGATTTAAATGGACTTGCAATATACATGCAATTAGTCACTACATGCAGCGTATAAGCAACATGTCTCGTCTCTGGTGCATATGTGATAGAATATGTGGATCCATATATATATGTACATATTTATTTTTTAAACTAAAAGTTTTGAAATTATGAACTATATAGAATATTAGAAGGAAATTTCCAGAGAACAGAGAACATGCAGTAATTATATTTGTATTCAATAAATGATAGAACAATACAATTGTCACTTCAGGTATTTCACTGGATCTGAATTCATCGCACCTCTCCCTAGCTCTATAAAAACCAGCTCAGTGTCACTTCAAGATCCTCACACTCAGACACAAATACAGTTGTCTTCCAAAACATTCATTCCCAATGGAAAAAATTCTCTTTCTAGCCATTGTACTAGCTTTATCCTTGGTCCCGCATATAACCTCCATACCATTTGATGAAAGTGACCTTGCTTCAGAGGAGAGTTTGTGGGACCTATATGAGCGTTGGCAGCGCCACCATGCGGTGCCACGTGGCCACCACGAGAAGCACAAGCGGTTTGGTGTTTTCAAGGAAAATGCGAAGTTCATTCATGAGTTCAACAAGAAGGGAAAGCCGTATAAGCTAGCGCTAAACAAATTCGGTGATTTGACAATGGAGGAATTTAAAGTCAGCTATGCTGGTTCCAGGGTTCAAGAACATAGAATGTTTCATCCTCGTGCTAGAATGGATCATTTCCTATATGAAAATGTTAATGTTCGCAATCTACCAGTGTCTATCGATTGGAGGCAGAAGGGGGCTGTTACTGGTGTGAAAGATCAAGGAAAATGCGGTTAGTGAAGGAAATTTATTTATGCATTTATCAGAAACTTATAATTACGCAATTTTAAGTTTTTGATAAATGAGACTTAACAAAATTGTGCTCTAAGTATAAATGTGTGTGTGTGTGTGCGCTGCAGGCCTTTTGCCCATAAAATTTCATACACTTTAACATGCAGCTAACAGGAGTTAGTTGGTACTGTAAATAAAACTTTTCAGGTTCATCATTTTGAAAATTTTCTGAATTTAACTAAATATCCTTCATCGTTTAAAGTCTGAAATCAAGCGCAAGCTATCCAAGGACTACTTTTATCATAAAATGCAAGAACCTGGTATTAATATACTTTCACTGATGGAAATTTCAGGTAGCTGTTGGGCCTTTTCGACTGTTGTGTCAGTGGAGGGAATAAATCAGATCAATACAGGGAAACTTGTTTCCTTGTCGGAACAAGAGCTCATTGACTGTGATACCAGTGACGACAACGGGTGCAATGGAGGTCTGATGGAGA
Source organism: Carex arenaria (assembly GCA_964058825.1). NCBI lineage: Eukaryota > Viridiplantae > Streptophyta > Magnoliopsida > Poales > Cyperaceae > Carex > Carex arenaria. The sequence continues at coordinate 120,905 of CAXKVW010000288.1, read as the reverse complement.
ACGCTTTCGGATTTATCAAGACTGCTGGGGGCATCACAACGGAATCTGCCTATCCGTACATGGCCCAAAACGGAACATGCAATTCTTCAAAGGTAATTAAACCACCAAGCAATGTTTAAATTTCTAAACATTGCCACTGCGAGTGATATATATGATACATTAACTTGCCCAGTTCATTTTTTAGCCATTGGTCCAGTGTTTAGTGTTTCATCGTGAGCGTACCTTGATAATAATGCCTCTAGTATATTACAATTTTTGAATTGATCTAAAATATTGCGTTTGTGATCATCTGGAAGCAGTAGTGATAGATGTACTCTCCACTCTCCAGCAGGACAAACTCAATTTAAACATTTTTGGATATTACTTGATGCTCTTGAATTGTCTGACTGAATTTTTTTGTATCCTTTTTCCATCCTGTGTTGGTGGGACCCATTATGCAGATGAACTCACCAGCAGTAGTGATAGATGGATATGCAAATGTACCAGAGAAGGATGAGGAGGCTCTGCTCAAAGCTGTTGCCAATCAACCTGTTTCCGTATCTATTGAAGCTTCTAGCAAGCAATTTCAGTTCTACTCTGTGGTAACAACCAAATCAGTTTTAGTAACTAAACAACACAGGATCAATCAAAGATAGATCATCATTTGGACTACTGACTGGTGGAGTATGAACAACTATATAATTCAATTAATTGATTTCTACAGCCCAACATATTAAAAGGCTCCTATGATCCAAAAAAATAGTGAATAAAGAAATGAGGCATAAATAAGCCCAAATAAGGATGAAATTATCCAATTAAGATCCTATTTGTTGCCTCTGCAACTTGCCAACTTCTCGCATACTAACAATGGAAGCGATAAAGTAGTAGGAAAAAAAAAACATTAATTCTGACAATTTTAAGAATTAATTAGTGTTTTATTTTCTGCATAGGGGGTGTTCACTGGCAATTGCACCACAGATCTAAACCATGGAGTTGCTGTGGTGGGGTATGGTGTAGAAGCAGATGGTACCAAGTACTGGATTGTGAAAAACTCGTGGGGTCCCAGTTGGGGAGAGCAGGGCTACATCAGGATGCAGCGCGGTATTGATGCAAAGGAAGGACTTTGCGGGATTGCAATGGATTCCTCGTATCCCATCAAAACCTCCCCTAACCCGTCACCAAAGGGTAATACTTCTGACATACTTACATGTTCATAGGGTTTATGATAAAACATGATGTTGATTAAAGGAATGGACTGATTTATTTTCAGGCAAAAAAATTGAATATTAATGAACATGGTACTCAGTAAATATAAATTGGATTTAAGTAGTATAATTAATTAGGTGTATACATTTCTTGGTTCAAACCTATCAGTTTGAGTGTTAAATTTCTGAAATAATACCAATTCTAAGTTGATATGGCAGAACTAGTGACTGCACTGTTAGCATTAATTAAATCTATTGTTACAATTGCCCATTAATTCTCTCTTCAAATAGAGACCTAATCAGAATATATTTATTTGAATGGTTCCGATGCTACGATACAGGAAGAACATATCGGAGACAGTTGCGCAAAGCTGTCTTACAGGACTCGTAAAGAAAGAAAGCTCAGAGGAGAGAGTAACATAATGATAGTATTTGGTGTGCAGCAAGGGAGTGCTTAAATTGCCCAATGTAGTGAATTATAGAAAATAATTTCAAAGAATGTTAGAGAGTGTGTTAGTAACTTTGTCATTTCAGAGGAAAATGAATAATCTGGTTCATTCAATATCTTGCTTTCTCGTTTGTTTTATTATATTTATGGCTCCAATAAGCAACAATTTGAAATATATCAAAATCATTTTTTAGTTTGTTTGGTGAATTATTTTCCGGTGAAGTACAAAGTTGACCAGTTTGCCGGGCCTGCAAAGGCTTGTTAGAAAAGTATTATAATATTGAAAATGGAAGAAAAAGGATCTGTTCCGAGTTTTCAAATTATCTGATTGGGTAAAGGATTTAACAGAGTGAAATTGACTTCATCCAGAGCACAGACTAGAATAAAAACAGCGGTACATATGGTTAATGCGCTGCAAAAAACAAAAATTACGCTGTTGAAAGCTTTACCTCGATCAGATCTCTTTCAAAGGCCGGTGCATATGGGCCTATGGGATGAGAAATACATAGATGGATCTCAGTTCTGAGGGCCCAATAGAAGATTATCTGATTCGATTAATGTAAGGCCCATATTTTAGAAATAATTCGTAGCCTGTCATTTAAATCGGTTTTTCAGATCTCCTTCCGAATTTTCATCCAACAAGGTACTGGTGAAGTGATGGTCACATTACTTTCGTTTTCTTTTTTTGCATGGATGAATCTCTCATTATTTTCGTTTTCTTTTTTTGCATAGATGAATCTCTCATTCTAACTTTACGGTAAGGATGAAAAAAAGAATGCACTATATTTCTTCAGATAATATAACAAAGGAAATGAAAAGCATGCATCTTGCCTTCGAGAAGCGATCAATGAAAATGTAGGATTCGTTATCCAAGAAACACAAGTATATGATTTCATAGATGCACGTTTACATGGAGTGAGTTTATGGGCGCACATAGATTCGTCCTATAAATTTATATTTTTATTCTAAAAATTCAAACTGTTGATATAAATTTGTCAACATAATTAGGGGTGTCAAAACTATCAAAAAGTCTAAAAAAAACTTACACATACCTACCAAGCTGTTTTACACGACTCGTAAAAGAAAGAAAACGACTCTTTAAGCCGTTTACCAAACCCTTACCGTATTTAATAAGGGATTTTCCGTTTAGCTTATCGAGTATGGGTATGGTAAGGATATTTTTTCGTTAACTAAACTAATAAAGGTACGCGTAAAGACTATTCCATGCCCGTTATCCTATAAGGTAATTATATAAAATAAAATTATATGATAATCTTTGAGAAAAAAATTAGTGAGGGCGAAATTTATTTGCGTGACATTTCATATGATAATGTTCGAGCAATAGTGATGTGCTTTTGTTATTTAGTGTGTGTTTTTTGTTTTAAAAAAATATTAAACATATTACTTTTATTTACATGCCTTGTTATTTAGTTAATTAAATGAATTTGTCCGTAGAGATATTCATGTTTTATAATTCTCTTGTTTTATAAAATATAATTTAGTTGAATTCAGTTAGTAATGTGATTGTATGTGTGAAATAAATGAGTTTTTGATGTTCTATTTGTATAATAAAATTAATTATTATATTAGTATTATTCGTTATTCACCCGCTACCGTTTCGTCACCCGATAATTTTAACATGTAAAAGTAGGATAGGAAAAAGTCAATTTTTAATGAACAATAGTATGGTATGGGTGAGGTTAATTCTGAATATGTGTGAAATACTTCTACCCTAATGATATCGTACCCATTGTCACTCCTAAACATTATCTCCATATGTTTCATATTCATAGAGACCAAATTTAATATTTCTTTTAGAATTTTATTATTAATTTTTAAAAAGATAGAAAAATCACTATTTTTTAATGATACACAAACTTTAGATCAAATAATTTTCCATCTATTTAAAAGAACAAAAATATTATAAAAAATATAAAATTTAATTTCCAAATATATTTTCATAAAAAACATGTTGAATAGATCAAATCGATTATTTGAATTAAACAGAGATACAAATCCTTAGTACAAACTTATGTGCGTTTTGTAACGGTAACCTCACTCAGTTCAGTAATTTTTAGTATACATCTTCAACACTGAACAAACAGATGTAACACGAAAAGATTGAAAATACGTAAAGAAACGAGGCAAGTATTGAAATTCGGAATTATTCTGTGCTCAAGTTGCCATCATCCTAAACAGACAATTTATTTATTTTTAAGATGCTGCGCCTCGATTCCGTCTCAACCTGCTCAGATTGATTTTGTTTCATTCTCCAAGATTGGTTTTTCTTTTGGCTCGATTCAATCCTCGGTAACATTTTCTTACTTGTATCTGTTTTTCCGATACTTTTGACTAATTGTTTCAGCATGGACCATGGTTGACTTAAATTTCCTTTAGAATAACAACAACATGTTATACGGATCTCAATTGCTCAAACTTTTTCATGCATAAATTTTAAAGAAATAAGTTTTTTTGTACTAATCTCAACAAAAATTAAGTAAAAAAAAACATATTTTTGTTATTTCAAAGGAATAACATTAGATTTATTTTCAGTTTTTGCCATGATATATTTAAACGCTATTGTAAAATGAAATACTGTGCGCATAAGTGTTCTACAAATTGTTGAAATGAACCTGTTAGGACATTATAAAAATGTAAACTTTTACATATTATAAGAATAGAAAGATTTTTTTTTTTTTAATCTTTGTAGAGGCTGCGAAATCATAAGAAGAAATCGAACTATCAATTTTTAAATAACCAACAATTTTAAAACTTGCTTCTGAACAACTGTACAACCTTTCCTCTCTCATAAAAATAGAAATATCAATTTGTGAATTTTTAAGATTGGGTTAAAGAATTAGACCCCTGCATGTAGGGAATTGAAATATCATTTAATTAAGTTGGGATTTAATGTGAAGCTAAATATGAAATTTCAATCAAAATATTCTCAATTGCTAATTAATAGTACAGGAATAGATTTAGGGTGTTTTTAGGTTTACTAAATTTTTTTTGTAAACTCAATTCTAAAATTTATTAAATTTGTTTTAAACAACAAATTTGAACTGTTATAGACACTGACTTAAATTTAATCCGGCTTAAATTAAAGTGGAATAGCTCGTTTTTCTCAAATTGCGCCTCAGGTCTCAGGTACCAAGGGAATACGAACTCTCTTGGCAGCTGGCGCAACCCATGAGCAGATCGCCACTGACATAAATAATATGAATGCTTTATTATTTATATGCTTTAATTTATTTTAATAGGAAAGATGCGGTCCCTCAAACAATTAAAATTGATAAAATAAACTATGTTTATTTATACATGAAAAAAAGAAAGGAAAGAAATATATGAGTATTTATTAAGTTAAATTATACAGAATGTTATAAAGTATTATAATTCGTACAAAATATATAACATATATTTATGAAGAATATTTCCGTCCTTTCATACTTACAATTGAGTTTTAAAATATGAAATTTTGTTTTCTTTTTTTTTTATACATAGAAAGGTGAAGATCTAGCCAAACTTCTATTTAATTATCTATAAAGATCTTCATTCGGATTTCGAACTCATAACTTCCCATGTCAGAGGACATGTGTCTTTGTCACTAAATCAAAAACCGTTGGATTGTTTCATAATCTACTTGTATGTTTGACTAGATTTAACAATTCATTGAGTTGAGATATGTGCAGGTTCATAAGATTTAGAATTACAACAAGATTGTTGAGGCTTTTTTCTTTGCCTTTGAGATAATTTACTACATCATTATTTTGATAAAAGCAAAGACTTCAAAATCAATATCTACTCTTCATAAGTTTTTCAAAAAGTGGTCATATGGCGAAATCGGATACTCGAGTGCTGAGATACGCTAATTTGAAGATTGCTGAAGGATGCTGAAATTGCACAACCGTTGTGATGGTTATTTAGGCGTTGTAACGGCTGTCACATCAGTTGCTCTCTAGAATGTTTGGTAGAAATTTGGACCACGGAAATGAATTAATCCGTTGTACAACAATTATAACTATTGCAACGGTTAGCACTTTCCTGCTCTGCATACCATTCGTATTTTAGCTGTTGTTTGGTTATACGAACTTCAATTTCAATAAATCAATACTTGAAATTTCCAAAAGATCGAGATCTACAACTTTAATGTCGTAACTTTAATGAAATTATGAAGTGATGGATCGTTATGGCCCGTGGAAAGCAGGCATCAGATATTGTAATATGTATAAACCTAGATTTGTTTCTCTCTCTATATAGAAGCAAATATTAGGTTTTCAATTGATTCTCTAGTCGTCAAACACTTTCTCCTCATTTGAAAAAGAGAGTCACCATGGTTGTTTGATCTTGAACTTCAATACTCATTCAACAACCGAAAATTTACTCCACCATACTCAAATCTATTGTAAGAATTAGAGTGATTTGTGAGATATCTTTTGTTTATTCAAACACTAGACCCTTGAGTGCTCGCTTCTCATCTTTGAGCCTTGTGTGCTTACTTCTTGTGCTTGAGCCTATTTGTTTGCTCGGGCCGTGTGACTTCCCTAAGGTTTGTAAATGGCTCACCGATTCCACATTGTAATATGTTTTTTTTTAGTTGAAACCCGTAGGTGCATTGTAATATATTCTCATTGGGTATAGAAAGGCGTGTCATCTTGAATATCGCAAAGCCTCGGAGACATAGGTGTTAGTGCCAAACTCCGTTAACATCTCTCATGTCAAGTGTCTTTAAACTCTTATATTTACTGTACATACACTTATTTAGTTTTAAGTTTTCTTGTTTCTGCCAAAAACAACTTACGTACACGTTAGATACGTATTGGATATAAATATTATATTACATTAAGTTAAAATTTTAAAGAGTGGAGTTAAAATGCACCATTGGTTTTGTGCCCCAACCATACCCATGTCTTTATCTTTGTTCTCGAAGTTCGAACAGTCGATTCGAACCGCTCAACATGATATCCAAATTAAAATATGCTTAGAGACCAAATTTTATTTTTTTGAAATTTTTTTACTATTTTTTTAGATGGTTACAAAATCACTGCTTCTGGACCATCCAAAAACAGTGATTTTGTACTTATCTAAAAAAATAGTAACAAAATTTCAAAAAATATGAAATTTGATCTATAAACACATTTTAATATGGATATCATATTGAGCGGTTCGGATCGACTGTTTGAACTTCAAGAACAAAGATAAAGACATGAGGTATGATGGGAGCACAAAACCTATGGTGCATTTTAACCCCACTCAATTTTAAAATACCTCATATTAGAGGGATGCCTTATGAACCAACAAAAACTAGTTATTATTAATTAAAAGTATGTAAATTGTTAGGAGGGATCATTGTCATTGAACTATAATAAATATTGTCAAATTAAAAGGTTACGAAAATTAACTTATGACAAACTATTTTTTTTTAAATCTTCTATGCAATTATCCAAAAAATCAAACTAAGTCATGCATACGGTTACTTCGAATCATCAAATTAGCTTGAAAGGGAAGATAACAAAAAGCCATCTAGCCATGCAAATGCGCTGGGTACCGAAATTTTTATTAATATTAAAAAAAATAAAAAATTTAATATTCTGTATTCAGATTCGGAAAATTTAAAATCTGCACAATTCAAAAAATATTTCTCTAAATCTAGGCCTTCTTTGGAAAATTATTTTCCAGAAAAAGATTTGAATTTCTGGAGAATAATTCTCCGGATTTGTGTTTTTTTAATTAAAATTGAAAATATTATAATTTATTTATTTGTATTATAATATTAAAAAATAATATTTTTTTTGAAAATAGATAGAATAATATGTAATTTAATTTATTAGAAAGGCTACGACAAAAACCCATATCAAAAAATTTCAAGCCGGCTTTTTTTACGAATGTAAGAAAAATTAAAAAAAAATTTGCGTGTTATTAGAAAAAATAAAAATATTTTGGATCTGAGTTATTGATCTCGGTTCAAAAGTCAATTATGAGTAAATAAAGAAAATATTGTGATCTTTCTAGTACATTAAGTTCTAAGATATTGTATCCATTTTGAAAAACAATTATGAGAAATCATTTCGTCTGACAAAAGTCAAAGAAAATTCTTATTTTTTTATTATATGTATTTATCTAGAAGTGACTTTTGAACTGAAATCAATAACTCAAATTCAAAATATTTTTTCAATAACACACAAATAAATATTTTAATTTTTCTTACAACTGTAAAAATTCTGACCAGAAAAATATTGATCAAAGTTGTTTATTGCAGTCTTTCTATAAATTCAATTCTATAATATTCTATATATTTTGAAAAAAATATAAAAAATATTGCTAATATTTTAATACAAAAATAAATAAATCATACTATTTTCTATTTAAATTAAAAAAATAAGAAAAACAGACACAAATCAGGAGAATTATTCTCTGAAAATCCAAATTCGAAAAATTATTTTCCAAATCATTGTTAACCGAGGCGTCTCCAGTTTTGGAGAATTATTTTCTGGAAAGAATGTCTGAATTCGAAGAATTTTTCTCTGGATTGGGATATATTTCGAAATTTTTAAAATTTAGAGGCAGGATATTAATTTTTTTTAATATTAATAATATTTCGGCGCCAGGTATGCGGGGGACACAAGCTGTATGGTAAGTCCCATAAAGTGATGGTTATGATTTTTTTTTTTTTTTTTGAGTAATGGTTTTGAATATAGTCCTCAAGTGATCCATCCGTTCCCTAGTGGGATAGGGAGTTGAGAACTTGAGATGAAACCTAGAGGCCAGAGGCTAGGTGAAGCTTTTTGTTGGCCTATTTTGCATATTTTAATAAATAACATTAATATTCTAAATTTTAAATATTTAATAGAATAATATTTTACATTTTAAGATTTTTGTTTGCCTATTTTACATATTTTAATAAATAACATTAATATTCTAAATTTTAAATATTTAATAGAATAATATTTTACTTTTTAAACATGGGTAGTGTTAAATGCAAGTAGTCAATTCGAATCGCTTCACATGATCTTCATATTAAAATGTGCTTGGAGATCAAACTAATATTTTTTGAAAATTTTCTACTATATTTTAGATAGATACAAAATCAAAATTTTGCCCAAAATAATAGATCATGCCTATATAAAAGAAAATATAGTAAAAAAAATTTTAAAAATATAAAATTTGAACACCAATCACATTTTAATATGGAGATCATATTGAACTCTTCAGATAGATTGTTTAGCCTTTTTAAAACTGAGATAAAAATATGAGGTATAACTAGGTCATGAAACAATAGGGCATATTAACCCTGCCCTTGAAGTATATATGTTAATCATTATGACTAAATCAAAATATTAAAAATATTAGTATTATTGATCTAAAGTATATACATTAATATTAAATAAAAAAAATGTTATGTTTGACTCAAATTGCTATTCAAAATTCATTGAGCTATGTATATACATTAATTGTTGCTTATATTAAAATTCATTGAGCTATGTATCTTTAATTTAGTTCTCTCTATTGTCGTTTTGCTCTCTTCTTTCTTTTCAATTCTTTAAACCCAAACAAACAAAGCTATAAATGTATTCTTTCTGAGGATGTGATCCAGAACATCTTCATTAAAGAAAATGAAAAGAACAGAATGGAAGCGCGAGTATGACCACAACTAACTGACGCTAGTTGCTTGCTTCTAAACAAAAAAAAAAAATTTAAAAAAAAGAAAAGAAGAAGAGGAGAGATGAGTTGCGTGTATAAAATTGACAATTTTATTCACCTTCAATTCGAAATGTCGAAAAAGTTAACTCTTCTACATCTCCATGCTCTTTCTTTCTAAACTACGAACACATAATTTTAAGATGAACTTTCAAAAATACAACATATTTTCTGTTTAAAAGAATTCAGTTCGAACTCATGTATTAAAATAGTCCGAAAAGGAGCAAGTGCATGTAGGACCGGTTGATTCGTGTACATTTGGAGGAGCGAGCTAAGGCAAAAAGAAGTGAGGTATTGGCGTTTATGCAATGGAAAGGACCCATGAATTGAATCTTTGGAAATTGGGTGTCGGGCTCCGTGGTCGGTGCAGCATGCAATATTTTCTCGTGAGTGGCAATCGCATTATTTTAATTTATTTAATTACGTGTAAAGTTAACATACCTCGTTTTTTTTAACTCAATTAATGTGTTACATTTTTATTTATTTTTATAAATTCGAACCAGGAGAGGGTCCAGGATAAAAAATAAATATTAATCCAGTTAAACTATTAGCTAATTGGATACTATATAAAATACAATGCTCTAATTTACAATTTTTAATGATCTAGCTTTTAATTTGTAATATTCTAATTTCTAATTGTACTGAACGATCAGAATTTAAAAAAAAATATCATAATTTTAATTCTAATTTAATCCTAATTACAAATATAAAAAAAAATCTAGAGAGGAGTAAATAAAATTTCAGAGGTGCAAAGTTAGTCTAGGTCCATAGATAACCATAAAAGTCAAAAACCAGGGAGGTAACCCCCTTGGCTCTATCTAAGTCCACTCTTGATTCAAATAATTTAATATGATATTTATAATTAAATATGCTTGGAGACAAATTTATTTATTTTGTATAACTTTTTACTATTTTGGATTCATAATCAAAGTTAGAAAAATTAACTACCATTTTTATATTTAAAAGTAATAACGTACATAATTGACAAATCACAGAGAAAGTGCAAGTTTGTATCCTCTATGTTATGAAATAAGAACAAGTAATAAGGAGTAAGGACCCAATTAATTAAATAAGTATAAACAACAGAGATCCGCTATTTCATTTCGGTGTTGTTCTACCAGCTCAGCTTAGATTTCTTTAGAGTTCCTTAGTATTTCAAGGAGTCTTTTAAGCTAACTAAATAGGTGCCTCTTAGTGCAGTTTAATCTCACTTTTTTAGTATATTTTTTTCACTTAAAATTTTAAGCTTGTTCAATTTTTAAGTTATATTTTACATAACTTAAGCATTCTATCAAATTTAAATTTTTGTAAAAAGATATTTTTTAACTTTATTGTCCAACGGTTAAGTGTAGCTTAAAAATTAGTGGAGTGCTATACTAAGTGCACGAATTGTGATTTTGAGAACTAAAATTTTTTTATACTATAATACCCAATTTACCCTTAGTTTTTTAATTCTTATTAATCTCACATATTTTTAATTCTATATGTCTTGTTTCATTAATGCTTGGAAGTGTGTATGAAAGAAAACAATTAAATTCATTTATATACTAATAAGGAAGTTTGATGTAAATTTTTTTAAGGGTTAATATAACGTCCCCCTCTTAACTTTCCCCCATTCCATCCCCGGTCTCAATTAACTATTAAAGAAATAACTTCTTTTTCCTTCCACTAAAAGACAAAAAAAGAAGAGATTCTTCTCATTACTTTCACTACTTCTATGATCAAATCTAGGAGAAAAGAGAAAAGAGAGATCTTTCTCATCGCTTTCACTACTTCCATACCCAGATCCATCTCCTGCTCAGGTCATCCACGCCTCTCTCATTCTCAGCTCTGTTGCTCAACTCTTCATGTCTCATACGCCATACCTCTACGTCTCATCTAGTTTTCTCTGTGCTGAGGATGTCAACGACATCGCCTCCTGGACCAACGGCCGATTTGCTGCTCCAGCCTGCGCTGCAGCCTTCGATCAAACCTCTGATAGATGGGACCTATCCTTTTCTGACTCCTCTAACCATTTGCTTTCTAACTCTCTCTCGCCTCCAGGATCAATCGCTTGATGCCACCTCACAGCATGATGCCATCAACTGGATTCTAAAAGTGATCGATCTTTTCCTGTTTAGGCATGTCATCGCCTATCTCTCTGTGAGCTACCTTGATCGCTTTCTCTACACATCTCTCATAGTAAGTAATTAATACTTTATGTTGGACGGTGAATAATTTATTTGTTGGATATGAATACTTGTGGGGATAATCAATTGTTGAATTGCTTAGATTCATAGTATGAATATTTCAATACTAAATTTGAATATTAAATTTCAATAGAAGGGACGTTAGCAGTCCCCGCACTTATGTATATTCTTAATGTGCAGACCCTTAATTAAGGTTTACTTAAATAATATAGGCTAATGCTTTCATTCAAAAAGTCCAACTTTACATGACAAATGTGAATATTTTTCTTGTTAAAGATGAATACTAATAAATTTGCGCTGACGGTTTGTGTTCCCTACTTATTATCCGCAGTAACACATTTTTACTGGTTTTACTGTTTTTACTGATGGATCTCATTTGAAAGAGAAAATTGTGTAGAAGACGTTCGTGGTTTTAGATTGGTAAAATTCCTTATAGATTGTCATAAATATTGGTTAGATTGAACGGAGAAAAAAACAAACCACCTCTAAAGACTTGTAAAAGAGTGAGTGATGTGTTCAGATTTTCTTTTAAAATACTTGATATCTTATGATGTATACTTTATGTATTATAGATGAATACTTGCGCGTGACAGTTGTAAAATATTTCAAATATTAGACGGTCTCCAAATATTAAGTGGTCCCTCAGTTAGTTAGTAATTACGTGGGTAGTTATTAACTAAGGACAAAATGGGAGATTGTTAGAGGAGGGACAACTAGTTGCCCCCTTTTTTTTAACCCGCTGAAATGATTACACACATATTAACTTTAAATCTTTACACGTTGAGTTATTTTCATTTTTGGTAGATAGATCCGTAGGCATCGTATTAACAACAACAAATTGAAAGTTACATATATTGCTTATATATGAGTTTGCACCAGTGCATTGCGAAGAAATTATTACAAATTTTGTTTATACATCCACCAGTACATGATACATATCAAAATATAAAGACCTTTAACTGCAAAGAAAATATTACAAAGTTTGCTTATGCTCTGCTTATGCTTGAGAATTAATATAAACATGCTACATGTAAGTGCTAAGTTTATTAAAGAAGCTTTGATTTAGGCTCATCCTAAAAGCACAATATACATACATATAAGCAACTTATGTAATTTTTAATTTGTTGTTATTAACACAATGCCTTCGGGACTATCTACCAAAAATAAAATTGTCCCAAAAATAACATAAAAAATTAAGTATGTAAACCTTTATGTGTGTTAACAAAATTATGCAGCAAACTTTTTTATTAATAAATAAATAAATTTAATAGTTTCTTTTCATGCACACCTACAAGTATTAATGAATTAAGACATATATAGAATTAAAAAAATATGAAATTATTAAGAATTCAAAAACTATGGGTAAATTGAATATTATAGGGTAAAAATGATGTTAGCTCTCAAAATCACAATTTGTATTCTCACTATAGCACTGCCTAAAAATTAAGCCTCTCATAATTCCAGAATCCAGATTAGTAATTATCTTATCTGCCTCTTAAGTTGTGCCGCTTTGACGTGCTTTCAGTTGTTAACACACCGATCGTACATCATCTTATTGGACTAGGCCTCCGTAAATGGTCAAAATTGTTACGACTAGAATTTTTAGTTTGGATTTGCTGTAGCCTATATCGGACATACAATTCATGCATGCATGCATCATCAAATTTCGTGTTGCAAACTTGTCATCTGTGGGCCAGCTACATTACAGCCCATATCCTCTAAAGTAACGTGATCAATGAATTTAGCATCGGGCCGTTCAATCTGAATCGGTTCGGACTTATTCGAAGATTTACAAGACGCTTTAAAATTTGTGCCATATGACATGAACCGGCTGGACTAAAACGGAAAATTTTACAAAGTATCGTTCTTTTTCAACCCATAGAACAAAATATTCTCCTTGTAAACTTCTTACCAAAATACTCTTGTATACCCCACTTATTTTCTCTCTTCCTCTCCCTTTCACTCCATCCTGTTTACTCTCATTTATTTTTTGTTTAAGTAAAATATACAATTATGATTTCATTCTTGTTTTGAATAATTTTTATATTTTATATGTATAAATTATTTGAAATAAAAAATTTAAGTGTGAAATTTTATTTATTAAAATCAAAAAGTATAATATTAGTGTATATGTATCTAACATATGGGTCTTTTAAAAAATTATTATAGGATATAGTATTAACTCATTTTATATAGTTTGTTCGGTATAAAATTTCATATTCTTTGTTTTCATAACTATAAGAATTTTATCAATCACATGTTAAGAACAATTTAGTGAGGTACTTATACTTCAATAAAAATATACTAATTATGTATTTGATATAATCTTAAGAAATTAAGAAATAAATGACCAATGTAAGAAATATTGAGTTCAAATACTATAGCAATGAGTGATGTAGATGGTTTGAGATACATTTTTTACACCATCGAAGAGCATTTTGTAAGAATTTTAGAAGGAAGATATTTTGTTTTATATTTTAAAAAAGAATGACACTTTGTAAAATTTTCCGATTAAAACTCAAACAACAAGTTGCCTCAGGTGATATGAATTCAGTTACACTCTTGGTTGTGTGCATCACTCTACTGACTTCCTGCATATATATTGATTTTGTAAGAAGTCGTAAATTTTATTAAAAAAAAAAATCAGAAATAAAAAAATTGATCTTACTAAGAAAGAATTATCATACTATTTTTGTAGATTGTCGTTGTAGATTCAGAAGATATTACGACCATATCACATATCACACGTGAGATTTGATTAAATTTAGATAGTATGATCGGATATTATATACGAAGACTAATGCATACAAATCTGCAAAATAATTGTGATAATGATGGTTTTTTCTATTATTTTAAAGAGTTACCTGGGTGTCCACCTAAGTCATGTTCATCGTTCATTCGTGGAGTTTATTTTTCAGTTGATAGTTAGTTGAATGTTAATACTCAAACATTATCTCATTACAAAGAGCATCTTCATAGGATTCAAAATTAAATTGTAAAATTTTAGTTAGTAATTTCAAAATTCATGCTGGCACTTTCATTTTTATTTTCATAAATATTGAAAAATTTCACTGAATGAGAATTTTCATTCTCTCACAATCAATCAAATTCACTATCTTGATATTAAGAGCAATTGCTAATTGATTACATAGATGTAAAAGTTATGAAATTAAGTTTGAAATTAATTTATCTTCGCTCTTTGATAGTTATTTGAAATTGCTAATCAATTTTATAAATGAAAATGCTCCACTAAATACTAAGAATGAGCAGCTAAACAATTAATTTGATGAATATATTAGTCAATCGCATAGCATTCAAACTCTGCAGTTGACAAAACAGTTCTTATGTTATACTAATTTCACATGTTTAGTCATTATCACGATGAAAAATCATCAAGTCATTTACCTGTCAAATCTGCCAGAATAGATTCTTTTATTATATTAACAAATTAACACGACATTGGTCAGTATTATGAATTAATAATTTCAATATTAACTCCTACAAAATCGATATGAACCATTTAACATGATATTCATATCAAAATGTACTAGTAAATCAAATTTTATATTTTTAAAATTTTATTTAGTATTTTTTAAGATAGATAGAAAATTGCTTGATCAAAATAATTTAGACAATCTAAAAACAATGATATTCTACCTAACTAAAGAATTGTAAATATTGTATACAAGTATATATTAATATATTATTTCTGTTTGGTTTCTTTTGTTTATGATCCGGATGCTCTTTTAAGAGTTGTAATGTTGTCCTTGGCAGCAAAATTGACAGCCACTGGCATTATTTTCAAAAGAGTACATTTTGTTACGGAGATCATATTAAGTGGTTCATATCAAATATATAAATATTAAAAGTAAGAATATTGATTCAGTGTACAAACTATATCAGACACATCAGGAATACTATTTGTTAAAAATGATTCACAACAACAACAAAAATTAGTAAGAGATTCCCAACAATTTTTCGGTAGGTAATTTTGATGAAATCTGGATTATCTGAAATAACTCAGAATTTGAGTTTGAATCCGGACCGTCCGTTCTAAATTGACATAAATATTGTTAGCTTTCTGTTAATTTATTCTGTAAACTCCAATTAGATCCAAATAAACTCACCAGCTCAATTTTGGAAATTTTTTATCTGTAGAAATTAAAGAAAAAAAAAGAGAGAGAAATAGAAAGAGTACATCATATTTTCTATTGGTAGAAAGATTAGTAGGATTTCTACCGATCCTAAAAATAAAATAGTTTGGATCGGTAACAATTCTACCTATCCAAACTCAGTTTTTTCTTTTTTCTTAAATCTGATGTATAGATGGAGAGAAACATTATACTGGATTTTTCATAAAATATGGATTTTTTTTTCAAATATAGATAGAATGGTTCTATTATATCTAAATTTTAAGATACTTTATCTATTTTTATTAAAAATATATATATATATCTTGCTAGAAAAAATAAAAGAACAAGAAAGCAAAACTGGTTTGGATCAGTAGAAATCCTACCGATCTGTCTACCAATTAAAAATATCATGTACTATTTCTGTTTCTCTCTCTACATTTTCTTTAATTTCTAGGAATAAAAAATTTCTCTCAATTTTGAACAAACTCAAATTTTAAGTTACCACACATCAAGACAATCTCGCTCCGTCATCTCCCGTCTAAGACGGATTCAAATCCGCTGAAATTCAAAATTCATGAACATTAACCCCTGAAATCCCTGAAATTCACGATCCGACCGTCCAAATTTTTCTGTGCACGCATCTCAAAGTAGCTGATTTTCTGTACACGCATCTCAAAACAATTCAATGGCTGGATTATGAATTTCAGGAACACTGTTCATACCCAAAATTTCAGCAGATTCGGATCCGTCACTCTTTTGGTCGATTTGCAGTTAATAGTCGCCTAATCATTTTGCATATTTGTGCGAAATTTTACTACAATATTTCGTGTAGCAGATTATTTCAGCGAGAAAATTTTGTACGAATATAATTTGTTGCACATTTCACAGACAGAACCGGTACAGAAAGTAAAGGGAGTTGCGCCTTGAGAGAGACTAGCGTGTATCCTCTGAGATATCTCAACTTTTCCGTGATCGACGTGTCCGGTTCCTATTCGGTTGTAGCGCAGTGGCAGTATTATTTGTTCTTCGAGATTCGTGCAGAAGGTATTTGAACAGTTCCGATTTTTCATTAAGTAATGCAAAGTTTGAGATATCTTAGAGAATAGGAATTCCAGGTGAATGGCTCCCACCGTACGAACCAGCGAACGGGATAGAAACAACTCGGCGTTGTCTCACAATTGATATTCTGTGTTTTTTCTGTGTGGTAACTGTAGCGAAATGTAGATGTATAGTAATTTACGTCTTGCTACACAAAAGTTGTAGTTTAAACTGTATAGTAATTTTTATGAAAATGAGAATTTTTAGATATGAGAATAAAAATATCTATTTTTTAATTTTTAATATTTTTTAACTCATGGAAAAAATTAAAATATATGTATTCTGCGAATACAACAATTTTTGTCAAGGACCCCCCCCCCCCCCCCCACCAACCCCCATTACAGTTAAATTTTTGTAGAACATGTGATGCTAAATCAAACTTAATCGAGTGTATTGATACTAAGTACTGATTGAAATTAATTTACATATATATTTCAGGTTTTCAAAATATTTAAATGATATGTGAGTGAATCATGCTTGTTAAATTAATCTAATTTGTTTGATTAATTTTTTTGCATTATTAAATGTGTTTCTATAATTAATTTCAGTTCTTGGATTTAATTATTCGTTTAAATTAATTGAGAGGAGTAAGTTTATATTTGTGTTTGCAAGCTGTTTGAGTGAGTTCAAAAAAAGTAAGATTAACTCTCAGTTATAAAATAAACATAAACAAACAATGAACACAAGATTGAGAAAACATATATAAAATATGACAATCTCTTTATTCCTATATTTTCTAAAAAAATTTCCAGGAAGATCTTCTTAATAATTCTTGAAATCTTTATCAAGATTAAATCATTGAAAAAAAAAATTGCAGATCATGTAAACCTAGTTAAAAAATGTCAACCATAAAACAAATGTAGATAAATTGATAATTTAATTTATTTAGCAATTACTGATTAGAAGTATCAATTATTCAAATCATATTAAATCAAAATATATCAAAGTTACATCAAATCTTCAACTAGTTGAGATCTCATGCTGATAACGTGTTTTAAAATAAAGATTAACAAATAATAAACAAGATCAAGAGGACACATAAAATATTACAATCTCTTTATTCATATATTTCTCGTGTGTGCAATACAATTTTACAAAGTCTTCATTTATAGGCCATAAATTGTAACTGAAAATCCATCTAAATTAATTCTAGTAGTAGGGAATGAGGTGATTAAAAAAGGAACATGTTCAATAATTGAGAGAGCAAGTTTAAAAAATGTAAGTTGAGCGAGCTCATCGTTTGAAAAAAGAAAAATACTGGTACAATAATTGTTTTTTTTTCGAATTATGTGTCAGGCATGCGAATATAAACCAGTTGGGTGATGGAAATGGGTAAATAAATTAGGCAATGTCTTGTTACATCACGTTACGTGAGACAAAAATGGTGAAAGACAGTCACGTCACATAAATAATCACATTTATTTATTTTTCATTTTGAGTTAGTTCACTGAAAAATTAAATAAAGTAAAATACTTAAAAATATTAAAATTTGCAAAATAAATTAAAAAAATGTGGAAACAAAAACTTATCACAAGAATGACCTATCCTGATCAAGTTAGTCTGCGTGATATGTCGTTGTGTATTATTTTTTGATTGAAAAGAGACGTGTTGCCTGAATAAACACATCATACAAGTTACGTGATGGAACCAACACGCATGACATGATGTGATGTACTACATCCAGGGGCGGACCCAGGATTTTTGTCAGGGGGGGCAAAAAAATATCGAATCGGGTTTAAATAGCTAATCGGGTTCAAATCCATTAACTAATTAAGTACTTATTAAAAAATAATGGTTTAATTTATACTTTTCAATTATCTGACTTGTAATTTCTGATATTTTAATCTATAATTCTAATTATTAATCATAATTGAAGAAATTTATTTTAATTTTAATCCTAAATTTAACCCGAACTACAAATTAAACGTCCAGCGGGGGGCAAAAAATTTTCCGGGGGGGGGCAGACTCGATCGAAACGTCCCAACTTCCACTAAAACGCAAAATCCAGGGGGGGGGCAGCTGCCCCCCCCTGGACCCAAGTGGGTCCGCCCCTGACTACATCTGTAATGTACCGTGATGAAATTATAAATTGGTAATGATGTGACTATTTTTCTTATTGCTATTGACTAGCTCCGTGCAGAGCCACGTAGAGGTGAAAACGGAGTAGATAATATCTTATCCGTATTTGAAAAATTAGATATAAATATTCGAATATCCGTGTGGATATGAATACGGATACGATTTTACGTTTGAATTATATGTATTTGAATAGTAGATGATCATATAATTTGTTATATATTATGAAAAAATTATTACACATCACCATAATTAAATAAATATTATGATTTTTTTTTATTTTTAATAATATTTATATTATTTTTTTAATATATATTTAATCCATATTTATATTAAAAAAATAAAAATTAATATAGATATTGTTTTACCACTATTAGCTATGTATCGAATTCGTTAGATAAAATAATTTGTAACCTGTCATTTCATTTCGAATGGCAACAGAGTCTAAGTCTGAGTTAATATTCCTTTTGTTTACATTAGTGTAGGATTTGGTTTATGATTTTCTGGTTTGATTTTTCGGTTTTCTTTTGAGTCCCGGCTTTTATTTGATTTTGCATCTTGTAATTTTGACATATTCAAAGGTGGATTGATATTGATCCAACGGAGTTAATTGACCTCATTCAATTTCAAAACTAATTATTATACATACATTTGTTGTATAGTATATAGTTAAATTTTATGGGTACCTTAAAAATAATCTTCATAAATTTGTGAAAAATTTGTATAGTTCATCTCTATTCATTTTTAAGAATAAAAATAAACTATTAAACAATGTGTACAACTTAAAAACTTGTAACATTTTACACAGCTTTTTTTTTCAAAAGTTGAGAAACTCACCACTATTCACATGTCTCTCTCTCTCTCTCTCTCTCCCATCTAACACTCAGACTCTTATAAAAATCATGCTTCCAAACTCACCACTTTTCACATTTTATTTTATATGTTGTTGACCCCTGTTACTCAAAATCCTGCCTCAGTCTTTGCTTGTATTCATTATAAATAAAATCTAAAGGCTAAACCTTTTACTTTTCTCTCTCAAGGAAAAAAAAAATTGGACGATATCATAGCTGCTAGTCTGCTAAAAGCTTAATTATAATGCTACCACACTGGCTGTCGTCGCAATTATGAGAATAATAGCAGCGGATATAGTATAGGGATTATTGCCTAGAAATGATATTGTTTGATACTGCGGCAACTTCTAATTTTGGGGAAGTTCTAATTCACTTGAATTTCTTTATGGAACGATCCAAAATATAATTCATTTGAATTGAAATTCTGTATAGAATTAATGATCGATTTTAGAGTACTTGGTCTTTTTTTTAGTTTATTCGTCGGATCTAAAACTAGGAAAATTAAGTGCGTCTAGAATGGTAGACAAAATAAATCCTGCTTAATTAATATGATATAGAATTCTGAATTTGAATAGTGATGGATAACATATTGATTCTAGGAGTATAAATCATTTTTTTTTTTTGACAAAAGTGGGTGAAACTCATTAGTTTCATTACGAAACTAAAATCAATTTTACAATAAAGGACCGGTACACGTACCAGAGTTAGCATAAGAAAAGGAGTATAAATCATAGTACCAGTGTTATTTTAAAATGTACTTGTAGACAAAATTTAAATAGTTGAACCGTTCAACATGATATTAATATGAAATTGTACTTTTTTGAAATATAAAAGTTTAAAATTTAGTACAAACTAACGAAGATAGTGCTAAAATTTTAATCCTCATCTCATAATAATAAAAAAGATGTATACATATATGATGTGGAATTTCATGTCAATGAAGCGAACATTTGGCATTCTTTTTGCAAAAAATAATTCAATATGTCCTGTAGTCGTATACGTACGTAAACGTCTTATTTCAATTTCATGTCTTGAATGAACATCAAAACAAATAAAAATCAAAACTAATTTGATGAATTGTTTTCTCAGCTAATAATATAGAATATTTTTTCTAAGTTTTCCTACTAAGTTGAAAATTACGTTACATATATAATTCATTCCGCTGTCATTAGTTATAATTAAAATATAAATATGAAACGAGGTCTTTGACATCCAATTCAGGAGTGGATTCAATGTAAATGAATGGGTTAATCCTATTCATTTTCAAAATTTATGTTCAGCATGATTTTCTATTTAGTTTAAGAGTTAATTGCGATGATAATGTAAAATTAACTCTCATATTCAACTTGAAAATGTAATTGCGATGTTCCGTTCTGGATTCAATTGAAATTATACATATTTTAAAAAAAATAACGAGAGTTATAATGTAACACAATTCAATTTTCTCAGCTAATTGTCTACGTAAAATCAAAAGTATATTGAGGGGCAGATTCGGTGTACATGTATGAATTAGTTGAACTCCATTTATTTTTATAATTTATGTATTTATTCTTTATTCTTTATATAATTTAGAATAAAATGTTAGAGATATTTTAAAATTAATTCTCATACACAACATAATCGTATGTATATACATACTTTCAATTATATATTGAAGAATCAATTATATATACATACAATGTTATGTTGTGTAAAAGAGAAGTGATTATCCAGTAAGCAAAAGAGAATTATTATCCAGTAAGTAAAAGAGAAGTTTACCATGCTAGCTTCAACCCTAGAAAACAAAAAAGCCACTGTCCCTGCTTTTTGCGTCTCTAAAACCAATCAAAAGGAAGTTGTTAGTTGCTTCTCTATCTCTCAATATTAATACCAAGGATGTCATAAATCCATAATTTTGAACTGACAATACCATTCTGGTACAAGCAAAATTAAAAGAAAGGGTAAACAAAAGCCCAAGATTTTTAGTTATTCATGGCAATGAGAAGTTGCACCGAGGAAAAGACAAGAACACCATTGCCGCTTAACGACCTAAGACATAAGTCCAGCCTTTTCTTCTCCCTCCTTTCTATACATTTTTACTTGAAATGGAGAAGAAGACTCAAGGTGTAGCATTGTAATGCCAAAAAGAACCTTTTTGTGCAAGAGAGAAAAACGATACTAAGGACGGATGGCTACTACTGTAGATCTAGTACAATTTTTTAGAGCTATTTTTCTTAACTTTGCATTGTCCGTTACTGGTTTCATTTCCCCGTTGACATTGGGGTCATTCGGTAACAAGAGATTAAGAGTGAATGATTAAGAGCTTAAGAAGCACTAAGAAATCGATGTTCAGTTGTCTTAATCTATAGATGAAGGATTAAGCGCTTAAAGAGAAAATATAAGTGTCTTAAGATCTGAACAGAGAATTAAGATCCGGACAAAACGAGAGCATTAAATTTTAAAAATAAAGATAAAAATTGAAAATAAATGAGAGCATTAAATTTTAGATGCATTGAAACCCTTAAAAATTAGACGTCTAAATTTGAACCGCCTCTCCAGGTGGCTTAAGAGTTAGTCATTCTACGGCTCCACTGTCAGCGACTATTCAATTTTTTTCACTCTCCTTTTTAGTCAATGCTATATATTAATAACTAATTAAATCATGTCATAACTTTCAATCTCAATCAAACAAAAATAGTTTAAATCGGACTAGGTTGAAATAACAGACTTGGCTCCAAAATTTAGGCCTTGACTAAACGCCGCCATTTTTATTGCAAGTCTCAACTCTCAATACAATGTCTATTTATAGGCTACAGCGTCTAAAGAGTAAAGACTGAATGAGTCACTAGAATATTTTCTAATATTACATTTCTAACATTTTATTAAGTACCTTGTTGTACTGATTAAAACAGCTATTAATACAATAGGAAAAAGTTAAATATTAAAAGAAAGGTTGTAGAATTGATACATTTTCAGATTTTTCAGTTTTTTGCCAGATTCTTCGATATTTGCAAAAGCGAGAGATTGAAATTTAGTGCTAATATTTACAATAGGAGGTCTGTTATGGACTAGTATATATTGAGTACTTCACGCCACGGTGAGATTTATTCACAATCATTTTGAGATTTGATCTAGCGCAGGCGCACAGTATTATTTGTGTTTTGAGATTCATGCAAAGTTAAAAGAATAGTTTGGATCCTCTAATTAGAGAATATTCAAAAAAAGTTCGTCTGTTTTGAAATTCGTATCAGGTTAAAAAAAACAGTCTAAGATCTCTATACGTGAATTCAAAATTCAATAAAAAAAATTATTTTAATAACAAAAGTACTAAATAATTTTATAGTTTGTTCTCTAATTTTACTCAAAAAAAAAAAAAATTTGAATTTAAAAATTCTAGATCCCATACGGAACGAAATCTGGA
The DNA here is from genome assembly GCA_964058825.1 of Carex arenaria. NCBI lineage: Eukaryota > Viridiplantae > Streptophyta > Magnoliopsida > Poales > Cyperaceae > Carex > Carex arenaria. Next base: position 97,831 of record CAXKVW010000288.1, on the reverse strand, counting down.
TTCCGGCCGCACGGGACCTTGGTCTCTCTTCGATTTTAGAGTATTATTAAATATTATTTGGGGGCAAGTGTAGACGGTTGAATTGAAGGTACAATGGATGTGATGCAACACTGTAGATTAATACGAAATGAGAATATAAGTTATGCGACATGACAAGACGATAGAAGTATCAGTACTTGAGTATACATGTATGCGTACCACCAAAATAAAATATAATACATGTGTGTGTAAAGTTTTAGATTTTATGTGGCTGATCCGTGCATTTTGTTAATACCGAGCATAGTGATAAATAAATTATTTGCATTCGGTTTAACGGAGTTAAAAATTTGTAATTCGAAAATAAATCAGATAGAATTCGGAATTATTCGGATTGGAAATCTCAGTCCCACAGAAAAGCAAAAAAAAATTCAAGTAGATTAATAAATAATTCAGAAAATTCGGAAAAAAATTGGAAAATTCACAAATAGTTCGGTCAAATTTCGGTCAACTAGACAATTTGTCGTTTAGTTTGCTATCACCATAAAAAACGAATTATTCACTTATCTTGTAACTAGTACTGAGTAATGAGTATAATTCTCATTTTCTAGTTAAGATGCACGGGAAATATTTTAGTTTAATAATAAGAGTCATTCGTTTGTCGTCGATACAAAATAGAATTTTTTAAGCACGTAAACTCACAAAATAATTTACAGAAGTTAATATTAATAAGTATGCACTGAATAGTTATCATAATGTATTTTAATGAATGTTCAATTCTATCTATAGAAAAAATTGTGGATAATTATGATTTTCAAAAGACTTTTTATGAAAAACTATAGATTTATTTCTATCAATTTTAATATCTAAATATTTAATAATTAACATATAATAAAATTAAAAATTAAAATTGATAAATGTAACATTCCAAATTAGGTGAAAAGAAGTAATTTACAATTAAGTAAAACAAGAAAATCAAGAAAAATGGACTTATCTGAAGATAAAAAAAAAAAAGTTGATAAGATAGATGTATAGAGAAAATGAACAAGAGATGACATCCGAGAGAAAAAAAATTAAGTTCAAACTTTCGATTTTTTTGTTTGTCCAGTGCATTTCTGTACAAGATTTCATTGGCTACATTTTTCGTTGACCAACTTTTTCATTTGCCAAAAATTTATCAGAGATTTTTTAGTATAAATCACAGCTAAATTTATAATTAAGGTTTTCCGTTACTCATGAATAATTTAAAGTCCAGTGTTCTAAATAGCGCGCTATAGCAACACAATAGCGGCGCTATAGCATTTTCGGATCTTAAACACTAAACTATGGGATAAAAGTGCGTTATTTCAGCTACGACCACTATGACGGTAATAGCAGTCCGCTATTTGTGCTACACGTTGCGCGCTATAGCGCACGATATGCTACACAGGCTTTTATTTAAAGTTCCAAATTGATTTTTTTTAATGATTAATTTTTTTCAAGGTTCAGACTGCTTTTTATTTTAAGTATAAAAAGATAGATAGTTATGTCATGCTGCATAGGTTTTTTTAATAGAAAACAATATATAATTTATGCCATGAATTTTAGGTTATTTTCAATGGAAAAAGATATATATTTTATGATATTATTATGGATATTTCGAATAGCAATTTGGACTTTGTACTGGTTCAATATGAATATTTTAATTCCTTAATCAATTTTGCATTACTTATCGCTATACGAGACTTTAAATAATGTTGATAATTGGTATAAATATAAAACATAATTTTTTAAATAAAAAAACGCTATGTAGGATAGCTTTCGCTATAGCTACGCTATTTAGAACTTTGATTCAAATTAGTGTTCTAAATAGCTAGCTATAGCTTAGCTATAGTTTTTTCGGACCATAAAAACTACGCTATAAGATAAAAGTGTGTTATTTCAGCTACGACTGCTATAGCTGTAATAGCTGACCGCTATTACTTTTGCGCGATAAGCGCTATTGCTATGGCTATGTTATTTTTTTTTTTGCTAATTGCTCTTCGTCTAGTATTCTTAAAATTATCGTTGTTTGTTTTATTGAAAGCTGATTTTAATTATTATAATATATAAAATATTTAAATAGGTATACTAACATTATTTTACTTGTAAAATTAATTGGTCTTCGTCTATTATAATATGTAATACTATGAAATATGAACTATTAAATAATGTTATCTAGTAAATTCTTTTTTTTTCTTATTTGTATGATTGAAAAAAAGTATAGATTTAGATTATTTGTCATTTTTGTTATCCCAATTCTTCAATATTAATCATGTTGGTCATGTTTGGTTCTGGAGTAAATTTACTCCGTATTAAATTTCTTACTCCAAGCTAAGATGAATTAAAATAATTATGTTTGGTTAGAATTTGGTGGAGTAAGCTAATGAAGAGAGAGAAATTATAAAACGATGTTACTCTAACTGCGAGACTCACAGGTGGAGTAAGTTACTCCACCTAGAGAGGTGGAGTAACTTAATCCGGATTAACTCAAATGCTACTCCATTTTACTCCTTCAAATTTATTCCTCTTTTGGCTCCTTAAAAGTGGATTAAAGGGTTTACTTCACTACTTGCTCCACAACCAAACACGACCGTTGTTAATTTGTAGAAATACAGACTATAAATTTTGAAAATAAAAAAAACACTATGTATGATAGCTTCCGCTGTAGCTGCGCTATTTGTTATAACTTTTTTTTTGTTTTTCCATTATGTCGCTATAATTGTTGCACAAGAAATTTGTGAAGAGAAATTCGTCGCACTAGGCCTATATTTTCACCATTAAAATGAAGGTGTTTTTCTGTATCTATTGGTTAAAAGTATTTTCTGCGTTCAATAATAACATTTTTATTGGATTGAACTTTTTTTAATGCATTTTCATAAACATAAAACATATATATATAATGCATGAAATAGAAGGAAAATTTTTATAAATATACAAAAATCATTTTTTATTTAACAATCTATACAAAACGCTGCTGGAATTCCAAATCTATCCATACCGGCAACTGGGTTGCCGGTTTCAGAATAATTAACCGGCAGCAGGATTGTCGGTTTCAAAAACCCAAAACCGGCAATTTAATTGCAAATCCCAGAACCGGCAGCCCAATTGCCGGTTCCAAGCTCTGGGTTCGGCAACCAAATTGCCGGTTCTGGATTCGGCTATAAAGCCCCCCCCCCCCCGTCCCTTTCATTCCCTCGCGCAGAAGCTCTCTCCAGCCGAAATCCCTTCTTCATCAGGTTTGTTTTTTTTTTTTTAATATTTATTTTTTATTTTAGATAAATTAGTAAGATTAGTTTAAATTTAAGATAGATTAGTCAGATTAGTTTAATATATAAATTTTTTTTAGATAATTAGAAAATGTCTAAAATTTTTTTTAGATAATTAGAAAATGTCTAAATTTTTTTAGATAATTAGGAGATGTCAAAATAATTTTAGATAATTAGAAAATACCAAAATAATTTTAGATAAATTAGAAAATACCAAAATAATTTTAGATAAATTAGAAAATGTCAAAATAATTTAAAGTAAATTAGAAAATGTCAAAATAATTTTAGAAAAAATAGAAAATATTAAAATAATTTTAGTTAAATTAGAAAATACCAAAATAAATTTAGGTAAATTATAGAATGGTTTCTGATATTATGAAAAACTTTAAAATTATTTAGAATGGTTTTTAGAATTAGTTAGAAAATACCAGAAAATCACCAAAATAAAAAATATTATCAAATTTCAAAATTGTTTTAGAAACAATACCAAAATTTCAGCCAAAATTGTGTAGAAAATTCCAAAATAGTTGAAAATGCTTAAGAAAATACCCAAATGGTTTAGATTTAGTTTAGAATTAGTTAGGAAAATAGTTTTCGAACAATGAAAATTGGAAAATTATTAAGGAATTAGTTAGAAATACTAGAACGGTTCAGAAGAAATAATTTAGAAAATAATTTGGTACGATTTTTGAAATTCAGAATGACAGAGAGAGAGACCCAGATAATGCAAAGTAGGTTCAGCGAATTGTTGTGGATACCCCACAGTCATCATCGGGTGTCTTTGGCTTCGAAAGAGGTTAGCATTTACTGATTTTTCTTAATAAATCGATTAGAAATCAAATCGTATATTGCTTGATATTCTTTTCGTAATGTAGAATTCTACTAATTTAAACGTGAGAAATTATCGGACAAATTGCGAGTACCACGACCGATACGCCCCGTATCTGCTATCGTTAGGATTATACCAGGTTGCCAAGTTGCCTGGTATCAATATTGACGCGTCACTTATACATGCGCTTGTCGAGCGGTGGCGTCCAGAAACTCACACGTTTCATCTTCCATTTGGAGAAATGACAGGTATTTAGCGAAATGATTTAAATAAAAAAATGATTGGTGAAATAAATATATTATTTATATTTTTTTATTTAAATTAATTACAGTTACGTTAGAAGACGTGAGCTGTTTGTGGGGTTTGCCTATAAAGGGGGTCCCAGTGACCGGGAGGTCGGATGGGGTGTGGGCTAGAAGCAGAATGTTCGAATTATTAGGGATCCGAGATGTTGAAGTGGATCTTTTTATGAAGAAAAAGGGGTCTGCTCATTCCGATTGGATAATGACAAAGAAAATGCTCCGCCAGAGGTTTAAGAAGCTTCCAGATGGCGCCGACGAGCGAACGGTGCAGTGGTAAGTATTTTCTACTGATTAGATTGTTAGTTCTTTAAATTTTCAATCATGTGCTTACATAAGATATCACGCAGGTATGTACGCGCATTTATTTTGGAGCTATTGTCGTGCACTATGTTCCCTGACAATAGCGGAGACGGGATACCGATGTGGTATCTTGATATGATTGGAGACTTGGAGCAGCCGGTGGGATACAATTGGGGTGGAGCTGTTCTCGCATATCTGTATCGATACTTATGCCTCACGACCGATCCCTCGGTTTCTTCCATGTATGGTCCGGTTATGCTTCTTCAGCACTGGTCATGGACCCGATTTCCAGTTCACCGGCCGATGCCAAAATCAAGAAAATGGACACCTTCATGGGGCCTGCCAACCCTGGAGACATGTCCGGCCTTTGCTGACAAATGGTGCACGAAACATGCGTACGATAACTCTGCACACAATAAAACAGCCGGTCCAAAAATTCCGCGCGGTCAGTTTCAGCGATTGGACGAGGGCATGGTGGATTGGGAGCCGTACGCCCGCGTTTATGAGAAACTTTCGAGAGTAACACAGGCTGGACAGGTACTTCTTTCACATTATTTGTTTACTCGTTTTTATCATATATACGAATTACTACAATTTTTTAAAAAATTTCAGCCTTACTACTTGTATTGCGGTCCTCTCATATTTTACTGGATAGTGGAGTATCATCACCCTGAGCGGTGCATGAGGCAGTTCAGAAAATATCAACATATTCCGACGCCGCCTCCCTTGAACAAGAATGTGCACAGCGACTTGCACAAGTATGACTCATTCAATTTTTTTGTTTACTAATGTTAGTTAATTTTTTGTGTTAAGTTGTTATAAACTGAATCATAGGCTTAAAATGGCGTCAAAGAGGAATATTTCATGGGCCGACAAGCATGCGATCCATGTTGATAAGGCAGAGACGTATGAGCAAAATATATACGTAGAAGCTCGACCGTTTGACCATAATGAGCTTCCGGCTTATCGCAAATGGTATCAGATGAACGGCATGGCATCTGTTTATATTTTTGAGCATCATGTGGAGGGGCTTGATCGTGGAGGTAGGATCTCCAGAGACGAGCATGGCAAGAAAGGATACATTCCTAGCGGACCGCCGATTGTCCGACTGGTAATTTCTAACTCTTATTTGTAATATTGTAATTTTGTATTAAATGTCATATCTTATATTCTCGTTATGTGTCCAAGTCCTTGCGTGGGATAGGAGAGCTGGCGCACGGCGTGAAACAATTCTTCACCAAAGGGTGGCGTAGGCCGGGCAAGGATAACATGAGAAGAGGATGGGGTATTTGCTGTGATTGTGATGTCGAAGACCGTGCGCGTGCCCTGATGGATCAGGCTGGAGTTCCAGAAAATTGGGAAGAGGTCCCATCCAACGAGAGCACGGAAATTGGCGTTAATCCATACCCACCTCCTCCAGTATTCGAAGGACCAGACCCAATACAGTCTTGGCTATACGATGGATCTGCATGGAGAAATTACATGGCTCAGGCAGGAGTAGGTTATGACGCAGACCCTGGACAGGTACTTGTTACATATGACTTGAAGTAAGTATGTTTATGACTTACAAACAAATATTTACAAAATTACACGAACCTTTTCAGATGTCACAAGAGGTGCAGACGCAGCAGCAGGGTGTTAACGCATCAGATTTTATTCAAAATCTGTTCGGTGGTGGACCGTATCCGTCGACATATGACGCCGGAGGGGTATGTTACATGTGTTTAACGTTATTTCAATCATCCCCGCTTACTAATTGAAAGTAAATATGTTTATTTTTCAGGTGACCCAGGAGCATTTCGATGAGTGGCAATTTCAGCAGCAGACTTTGCAAGCCCAGCAGGCATCACGCGAGGAGTTCATCCGGCATCAGCGTGAAGTTCCGCCGACTCCCGGTAGGAATTGGCATTTCGGGGATGTAGGGGCATCGTCATCCCAACCACCACTGAATACGCAGACTCAGCCGGAGGTGACACAGCATGACGAATACAGACGTCCCACACAGCGAGTCCGGCGTGAGGCATATGAATTACGGCATGATGTCCGCTCTCCAGACCGCTTCTCGCATTCGCAGTATCCTGGACATTGACCTATCTTCGGAGTCTATCTATCTTTTATTATGTTTGTGGACTTTTATTATGTATGTATTGTTGATCTGTTTTCGCTTTTATTATGTTTTTATTTCTATTACATATGTTTTATTCTGCACATTCAACGTATCAAGTATGCTTCCAAAAAAAATAACACATAAAAACAAATTACAAAACAAATTACATAAAAACAAATTACATATGAAAACTTCAATATAATACAATGCATAAAAACACTCAGAACATAAAAACAAATTACATATGAAAACTTCAATATAATACAATAAACATAAACTAGAAAATGACTAACAACTGCTGTTTGAGCGCCTGCTTGTCGATCTTCTAGAAGACGATGAACCAGCTTCCGCTTGTCGTGCTGCTTCTTCTACAGAACAAATAAAATATGAAATATTATGTATGTACTGGATGTTCCCTCCAACAAAAACTTTCACACAGATCATATTTGATTTTTGTTTGATCTGGATAACAAACATTTAAAAAAATTAACGTTACAAAATTAATTAGAATTAAAATTAACTAATAATGTACAAACAAAAAATAAAATAACTTACATCAAAATTGAACGATGAAAATGAAATTAATTAATTTTAATTAATTACAAATTAATTACAAATTAATTATTCCGAACTAATTAAAATAATTATTCAAAATGAAGGGGGGGATAGCAATCCAGAACTTACATCAAAATTGAACGATGAAAATGAAATTAATTAATTTTAATTAATTACAAATTAATTAATTTTAATTAATTACAAATTAATTATTCCGAATTAATTAAAATAATTATTCAATCCAGAACCGGCAACTGGATTGCCGAATCCAGGGGCTAAAACCGGCAATTATTCTGCCGGTTCTGGGATTGGCAACTATGGTGCCGGTTCTGGGGTGTTGAAACCTGCAATTGAGCCGCCGGTTAGTTGCTCTGAAACCGGCAATCCTGTTGCCGGTATGGATAGATTTCGAATTCCGCAGAACTTTTGTATAGATTGTTAAATAAAAAACGTTTTTTGTATATTTATAAAAATCTTCCGAAATAGAACAACGAGAGGAACTTGTTCAATCTCTTCGCCTAAAGCATGCATGCTGCAAAGAATCACGAGTAGATAAAAAGATAGAGGGAAGAAAGAAAGAGAGGACGAGTAGGTATACAATAGTACATACGGCGTGCGTTGTATTGTACCGAGTTAATCGGAACTCGGTCCATGAAGCATGCGCCGGCAAACCGCTTTTCTTAGAAGTAAATATGCTGTTATTCCAGGGAATAACAGGAACCTGTTATTAAATCTACCCATTCATCTTCATTCAGATTCGCACATGAAAAAAAATATTCCACGAGATTCGCGCGTTGAAATATGTGAACAGTTGAAACCGGAATGACAGGTTCCTGTGATTCCAAGGGAATAGCAGCTGATTTATTTCCCTTTTGTTAGGCCATTTGCTACCTGTAACCGTCATTTCTTGCTGCTAGTAGAGCGAAGCTGTCAAATCATTGGAAGTATGGAAGATGAATAGTATCGCTGAATATTATATTTAATTTAGAAAATGATATCTTTTATATATATATTTTTTAAGTTTGTTTCAGTTTCAGGTAATAATCAAGTATATACTATGAAAATAATTAAGTGTGGGTTTGATAGGTGTTTCGATCAAGATGTGTGATATATTTTGCAATTGTCAGGTGTGAATTTTAAAAAATCAGTCTATAATTCAAGACAATTATTAACAGATGTCAAAACGTACTACCACTAACGATATTTGTATTTAAACTACAATAAACGTGTAAAATATGCTAACTTTAGTTCAAAATATAGAATCGGACTCTGAGCAGGATTCTGTTTTCCCGATCTTAACCATTCAAATTCGTTAAGATTTATGCATAAAAAAGTTTCTTTATCAAGATACGTGAATGGAAAATTTTGAATGGTTGGAATTGGAAAAACAGAATTTTGCTTTTCTTATAAAAAAACAGCAGAGTCGGATCCCAAAATATAACCGTTACACATTATGGATTTTATGTTTCCAGTCCCCTCCCATCCATCTAGTACAAATCTTTTAGTTCTGCCTTTGTGTTATACCAGAGAGAAGGCTTCGCGTGCGATCAAAGGAGCGATCCAAGAAGTCCTAATTGGGATCCATGATGTATGTAAGGAAGTGATCAACTAACATAGAAACTACATTTTTTGGATATGTACGTTTGATTGGGTTAAGAATATGTTATTTTTTTAGAATTAAACTATTTGGAATAGTCTATTCGGTATTTGGTCGGACAAGACACGGTCTAGAGTGTAGTTTGAGACGTGCACGAATGTGCGACCCAGAGTTGGTCCACGATGCGGTCCAAGATGGACCTCGAGGTGAGGCAGAACCGCAGAAGCAACCGACGACATATTACTTGCATGGCTCGAGTTAGTTCTTTGGTGGAGAAAGAACTGTGATAAGATGAGATAATTTTTTTAGAACGGAAAATAATTTTATATTTTATTTGAACAATAAGCATATTTATACAATTTTTCTGAAAAAGAAGTATAGTAACAAAATCATATTTTTGAACTTATTTTGGACTAGACGGTGACGAGTGTCATACCCCCAATCCACGTGGTGCCGACGCTGCTCGAGTTGTGACTCAAAACGAGGTCTTGACAGCTGATGATGATACGATCAATGATAAAACACAACGACTCGATCTCATGGACAGAGGGTTGTGGTTATGGAAGATGCCAATGTAAGGATGGATGACCACAGAGCAACTGATGGATTAACGGTGATCGCAGCGTTGACAGTAATGTCTTTTTTTTTTTAGAAATTGGTAGTGGCTACCAATATGCGTTAAATATGCGTTGACAGTAATGTTACCGGAGGGTCGACTAATTAAGCAAGACTTTCAAGGTTTATGAGTCACATTGATACTCTTTAAGAGGTGTTAAAAAAAAGGTAAAGAGATAATTAAAAGGACATAATTTTGTTGTCAATGTGAAAAGATATTGATGTTACTAAGTGGCAATTGACAAATCGTTGTGGCGTTGTTATCGATCTTTAAACATGAGATTGGTAGTAAATGTTTTTTTTATGCTAGTTGTAAAATGTCAAATCTGATATTAACAGGGGTACATGTTAATTTGGGTAGAGTTTTATATTAATTGAACGAAAAATCTAATCATACTAAATTGGCATTACATCATGAGGCATTGTAATTGTATATATTTAAAAAACTGTATACCATGATGGGTGTACCATACGCGCTATTCTACCTCTCTTGTAAATTTATTTTTTCTCAAGAAACATATTATGACTAGTCAGTGGTCAAAGATTAAAATTATAAATGGTCAGTGAATATAAATTGGATTCACAAATCTCAAGACACATCTGACTGTTTACATGAGACATTGGACTATGGGTGTAAAGGGTCGTATACGAATCGAATAATGGTTAAACTATATTCTTTTTTTTTTTATGGTTAATGACAAATTATCAACTGACAGATATATTGATAAACAAAATATTTACAAAAGTTCCTAAAACAAAAAGTTTAATATTATTCTATAAAAAATGCCACCGCTCTCGATCAGCAATTAAAGCCTGTCTAAAAGTTCTTGATCCATTTCTCAATTTCAACCTGTGTATCTGTTATGAGGCAGCGTAATTCCTTTCGGGCACCGGAGAACAATCTTCTATTTTGTTCTCGCCATAGTGCCCAGACACCCGCTGCCCAGACCACATCCCACAATTTTTTCCTAATCTGCGACAAGTCCTTCCGGACTTGTAGCCAAATTCTTTTGATATCATTACCCCTGATGACCGTAAATTGAAATCGCGCCATGAGATCAATCCAAAAACTTTTCGCGTAGTTACACTCCAAGAGCAAATGATTTATCGTTTCCAGCAAATCACTTGCACGCAGATGGCATCCTGTTGCCACCGCACAACCCCTTCTCAGCAGAATCTATTGTGTCAGGATTTTGTTATCCAGCATTAGCCATACAAAAATTCGAACCTTGAGCGGAACCTTGATTTTCCATAACACCGCCTGTGTTGCCGATAATATCCCCCTCTGGTGCAATTGATGGTAAGCCGAAGCGCACGTAAAGGTCCCCGACGGAGACCATCTCCACTTCTTCACCCCTCCCTCTATTCTAATAGAGTGTCTATAGAAATCCAGAACCGATGTGAGTTCCTTAATGAAGAAGGAAGCCTCTTGGCCGATTGATATCAACTGACCCGGGTTAAACTATATTCTCATTCGTTATAATTTTTTAATGCAGATATGAATACAGATAGTCTCAGATATGGATATGGATCGGATATTAAACGGATATGAATATGGATTAGACATCGGACGAATACTAATACAAATATGAATATAATTTGAATAATTAAAAATAAATAGCTAACGTATATTATAATAAATAATAACAGCTAAATATAATTTTTCATTCATAAATTAGATCTAATATTTTTCGTAATAAGATTGTTAGTTACAAAATATTTATCATATTATTAAAGTATTAGTCACTAATCACGTCATAGTGCTATATTATTCATCAGAACACACACATATGTACGTATTCATGTATGTATACTTAGTTTAATAAATCATTAGTATGTATATGCCATTTAATAAATTAATTTAAGAATATAGGTACATTTGTTAAGGTTTAGGGTGTAAACAATAGTTAAAAATTTACTGTATCTTTATCCGTAATAATTGTTTGGATATAGATACATATACAGATAGTTTTGCCGTTATAATTTTACCGTATGTTTATTCGAATTTGGATCTGGATGGAATTGAATAATATCCGATCCATTTACACCTCTACATTGGACCCTTCGCTCCTATGTTCAATGAACGCGTATCCTCTGCATTAACTCAAAAGAGAATCTTTTGAGTTAATACATCTCAACCATCCAATACACTTTAAGATCCGTGCAGACTAGATCCGCACTATTATTAAAGTCACATGTGTTAAAATTAGACGGCTGGATTGACTCCGTTTAAAATTAGACGTCTAAGATGCATTAACTCAAAAGATTCCATTTTGAGTTAATGCAGAGGATACGTGTTCATGTTCAATACCATATGATGCCACAATGTGCATATTTTTGTTTATTTCTTTTATCTAGCAACTCAATTTTTTCATGAGAATACATGATAATATGATTGCTTTCTTTCGCTTCAAAGTCGAACCTCCTTTTTGTGGAATATTTAACTGGCTCTTAAAATGTTATATCGAAGGTGAACTACGTACAAACAATTTCCATGCTAGCTCCTTTCAAATATTGTTGTATTACTCCGACGGTCCATAATTTTCCATACGCTTTGTTGCTGGGAAATACAGAATTTTAGAGCTTGTTTGGCACAAAGTTAAAAGAGTAATTACCCCACAAATTCTTTTAAATTAGTTCGGTGCTTAAATTTTGATCACCTCGAGCTTGGTGCACATAAAATTCCGACGTTCAAATTTTTAGTATATCGAAAAAGATCAGATTTTACTCTGTAGCGAATCCGTTGTCTTTAATTGCGAAATCTCTTTTATTTTGTCATGTTTCGGTATTTTATACAATTTATTAATTATTCAGTTTGACTAATTTACAAGAAGTACAGTTAATCAATTATTGTTTTTAACGATTTTATAATATTAGTGAGTTTACATATTCAAAAACATTATAATTATGAGATTAAAGTTTGAATATCCACTAGAATTAAAAAGACTTTATGAAGATTAAAATGATAAATTATAATATCAAATAGAAAAAGTAAAGTATATTTGAGATTGTTAAATTTTGAAACTATCCATTCAATACGGAATGTAGTGAATGGTACCGGACGGATAATGAAGCGTTGCAGTACGGAAGATCTATTCCGTGTGACAATCGTTTGAATGGAAAAGCCCCATATCATTCAGGGACTCCCAGTTTCACTCCATTATGAACGATTACTATCCATACTATATGCTACTCAAGTTTACATAGAATTCGATAAAATATACTATATGTTTAGCACAGACATAAACGTACTGAACGATTAGGATAAAGTTAAAAAAGACGAAAACTCTAAACTGTAATACATTTGAACTATCCATTCGAACGGAAGTTTACCGTACTAAACGGATCAGTTCAAATACTTAGATTTAAAGTTCCCTCTATAAATATAGTTAATACTCTAACTTTATATTTAAGTTTGCCACCTCTAAATTTAAAAAAACCACTTGTTCTTAGAGTTTTCTTTTTATAGAGAACTAAAACTTTCTTTTGATAATCTCAAATCCATCTGACTAATCTACTTCTAGATTAAGTTAGAGTGTTGGTTCGTTGTTCGATAGTATGAAGATCTACTTAGTGTTCCCTTTCTATAGCCGTGTGACTTTCCGTTTGTAGTGCATCAAGGGCTCACTGGCGCGAGCGTTTCCGCTCATATAAAAAAATAGTTGTGTGACGACAGTGGCGTAAGACTCTCAAACTCAAGCTTCTAGGCCTCAACTTTGTACACGAGTTAGACTGTGACTTTCCACCTTTGTTTGAGCTCACATGTCATGAGTTGTATTATTTTCTACATTCATAATAGAAAAGGCGTACCGATGAGTTGGTGTTGCCCTGGAAACGTAGGCATTTTAAGCCGTACTCCATTATCATAACACATGTCAATCTTTCTTACTCTATTTATTTATTCTACATTGTTGATTGATTTGCGATTGTTTGTTTGTTTTACCTACCATGACGAAAAACGTCTAAGGTATTTTAAGTCACCATATTCACTCCCTCTAAATGTTGTTAGAAACAACAGTTTTAAGTTATTATACAACAACATGTACAAGGCAAAATTTCAAAATTCTTATGGTGAAACTGTATTTTTTAGAAAATAAAAAATAAAAATGTCTGATTTGTTTTTCCCTCAAAGATAGCAACGACTTGTTATTTGGCTCAGGATATCTTTGGTATGAGAAAATTTGGTTCGGTATCCCTAGTCATAGCGCCACATCCTTGATTGCACTGTTTATGTCTATTCACCGAATCAATTTTTTAGTTCTCCACCTGAACCGAAAAAATTGATTCAGTACACTTTTTATATCTAATTACACCTTGTACTAGTACTTTTTGTTTGTATATATCAAACATAAAAAACAAAACAAAAAAGCACCGAACTAAAGTTTCGCTAAATTTTCGATACAGCGTTAGACTGAAAATTTGATCTGCTGCGAAATGAGTGCTCCGGTTCTGTGACAAGGAACTTGGATTAAGAATAAGTCTTTATTTTAGAGGCAAAGTCATATGTCTTTTGTTCAGAGGCAGATTCACATGAAGCCGGAGAAGTGGGGCAATCCTCTCTGAATTTTGAATTTTAAAGAAGATCTATGGTTCCAACTGATTTTATTTTCTCCAAAAAAAAAATTTCTTTCTCTGTATTTTTGACTTTTAATTCGATTAAAATTACTATTAAAATTAAAATTATTTTTTGAATTATTATTGGCAATTAGAATTATAAATTAAGAGTATCATTAATTATAAGTCAGATCATCGAAAAATATTAAGTTAATACGATGTTTTTTTTTTATCTAATATCAATCAGTTAATAGGTTTAAATCTGATTAGCTATTAAATTTAATTTGCTATTTTTTTGTCCTCCCTTGACGAAAAGTTTGAATCGGCCATTGCCTCTGTTAATATATAGTTCTTGATTTTGAAATTTATTTAAACCACATGTTATGAACTATTTTTGAAGGGAATCAAATCTCTTGTCCAGTGAGCAGCAAATTACTGTCAACATGGTTCATATGTCTAATCATTTATAATCTAGACAATTATAATTAAAGTATGAGTTTACTTTCTCAAAATTTAATACTTTTTATTTCAATTATAACTGTTCGAATCATAAATAAATAGTTGAACGGATGGAGCTGCTAGGAATTCATATCCAGTGCATTATCTGAAAAAGGAATCTTTTACAATTAGTGGACCCGGACCGTTCTTTTTAGTTTGGCACGAATCTCAAAGCCCAGTAAAACTGCCCCTATTTCCTCCCGAATCTCAAAGTAGTTGAGATTTAATGTCAAACCTTAAAGTGAATCCTCTACGGTACCTGGGAGGATATTGATCCAGCTGCTGGCTGGACATGACATTTGGTTCCTCTTTTAAGCATCTCATACGAAAATCATTCCTTATTTTTAACATGAATACAACGAACTTCTAATTGTTTTTATTTATCTCCAGAATCTAAAAATTATGTCTTCAATTAATGCATCTTTGACCGCTAACACGTGACAACGGCATTTCAAACCATCAAAAACAATTCTTAGAATCGGTTGCGCCTCTTTGGTTCTGGACTTCACAGATTAATGGAATTTGTGCTTCATGTTGATTCATATAAACTCTCCAGTTTTAATTCAAACTCCCACGTCGTAAATTAAACGAAAGTAAACGATAAAACGAAAGAGAGATTTTGAAGTTTAAATTAAACGATTTTAATTGCCAGCTACGTACCCTTTGAATCCAACGTACCCTCAGTCATCTTTTTCATGAATATCAATTTATTGATAGTGCAATTATCAGCGTTCAGCTTATATTCCAAAATCGCTCATTTTTTTTTTTTTTTTTGAAATAGGAAATTTTTCATAATTGAAATGAAAAAAAATCAGCGAAAGCATTTTTTGGTATCTACGCTATTTTCACTTTTCAGCACATATTATCTATTAGAAAAAACATTCTTGTATCTCCATTCTTATATAATGCACGTAGTTGTCCTGATCCGCAAACGGCTGAGATTGAAGGATAAATTTTCGGATTTAATATCAACCCTCCAATCACATAATATGTCATCTTTTGATGAAATGCATCTATTTTATGTGTAGAAGTCTAAATTTAATTAAAATTATACTCACTACACATAATGCCACACAATAAAATTAAATTACATTTAAAAATTAAATGACCCTAATCAAATTTCCTTATTTCATTGATATTTCCCTATTAAACACATCACCTCCAGCTATTATGTATTCTCATTAATAATATTTCCTTGTATCTTACATACTTTCTTTGTCCATTCTCCATCTCCGATTCATTTCCTTCTGCACCGACACATTTCCTTAACAAGCTAAGTCCGTATTTTTTTTATTAGCTTAGCTTTTTTTATCTTTATTTTCCTTCACTATTTATTGGTACCCGGTATGTAGCATATGTTAGGTAGCGAAATTAGAAAGTCAAGCGGTCCAAATTACTAGCTAAAGATATTTGTCAAAATTGACTCCGTTGATTTAAGGCAATGTAATTATATATGCATAAATTAAGTATTGGCGGGTTGTGGAGTAACAAAAATCAGAACTTATGTAACTTATGGAATTTTAATAAGGATGGGAGAAATTGCATTGCATATCTAATATCTAAGTAAAAACTCCATATAATTTGTCTTATTTTCAAGATAAGCTGTTGATATACATGATAATTGGTTAAATGTATTACATGAATTTTATAGGTAAAACGTATCTCTATTTTTATATAATGCACGTAGTTGTTCTGATTCGCTAACGGCTGAGATTGAAGGATAAATTTTTGAATTTAATATCAATCATTTAATCACATAATCTGTCATCTTTTGATTAAATGTATCTATTTTATGTGTAAAATTCTAACTTTACTTAAAAACATATTCACCACACATACTGCTATACAGTTTGTCACAATTAAAATTAAATAAATTCTAGCAATTTGTTTTCTTATTTCTCCTTAAAGCTATCTCTGATGGGAAGTGCTATAAATACTTTATTTTTGGTTTCTAATTAATGTCTGCTATCAATTATGGAGGAAAAATGAATGCCTAATTGTTTTTATTTAAATAATTTCTGCATAACAAGTTGCTTATTCTACATAGATTGGAATAATAGAGTAGAGAATTTCGCAACTCCAAATTGATTAAAATTTAGAATAGTTAGAAATAGTTTTTTTGAATAACTAATTGATGGGGATAATTCACTGAGATCGGTCAAAAAATATTGGTAGAACAAATTCATCTTTATTTGATCCAACATAAATTATTTGGATGAAAAAAAGAGGGTCAAAGTTTGATAGTTCTAATATGTGCAATTAAAATTATGAAAATAAATATAACATGTTAAATTTTGGATCATTTTCAATTGAGGAGTAATTGACTAATATTTAAAGTTTAATAAATATTTCGTAATTTTCTAAGTATTTCATTTGTGAATTAAGATAGATAGTTTCATTTTGGGAAAATAGTTTATTGTATTTTGTGCTAAACTATTAATCTTTACTAAGATAAAGTAACTTGATTTATATTGTAATCATGATCATATGTATAAAAGTAAGAAATAATTGCATTTCTTATTTATAATTTTCATATATATATATATATATATATATATACAAGATCTGTCATTTGCACAGTTAAACATTTGATTTTTTTTTTTGTAAATAACATAACAAGAGACTTTCTCTGGTGCTTATTTGGTGAATATATGTGATGATATATAGTTAGATTTGAACTTGTCTCAATTATTAGGTTGCAATTCAAAGGAATTACAAATTTATTGAGAATAATGGATGGAGAAATAATTTCAAATCAAATATTTTCTTTATTATTGTAATTTAATTTCAAACAAAGATTGGAAGAAAAATTTATTGAGGGCAAAGTTGGTAGAAAAGATAAAACAATTCTTAGCTCTCAATAATATAATTCTTGTTTTCAATATAGCGTTCTCCATCTTTGATTCCTATAATTAATTAATTTTTTATTTTTTTGTTTTCTCTGTTTCATTTCTCCTCTTCCTCTATATTTTCGACATTAAAAATAAAAATTATTCAATCTTTTCGAATCTATAGAGAAAATAATTTTTTCTGGTATGCTATAATCATTGTGTCGAGAGGAAAAATAATTTTTATTAGGGCTATTGTATCTTTGCAAATTGATGAAATAAGGTATGAACCATATTAATTTAACATTTCTAATTTTATTATTTTATTATATATTTTCAATTTGAGGAATCATAATCTAATTTTTATATTTTGTTTGTTCATTTCTATAAAGTCGGACTACATCAAACAAGATTACACTAGCAATGATAATTTAAGAAAAAAATTCATATTATATTTGATCTGTTGTTGTTTTTTTATTGTTATTTATTATTTGAATTTCTATTTTTTTATTTGTCTTTAATATTCATTTAAATATATATTTTTTCTTAATTTTGTGTAAATGTCAAACAAAAAGATATCTTCATATTCTATTCAATCTTAGAATATGTCACCGTTGCAACGCACGATCACGATACTAGTTCAATATTGTGTACCCTTTATCAACGTCCATGCGATAATTATACATAACTTGTGTTCATCATAATTATTTCGGGAACTATTATAAGAAACTACAAGTTAGGTACTTTTTTTAACAAGTATAATAAATTTTCAGACTTTTTTAAATAAGTGACGTAAAGTATACATAATTTTATAATAAGTAAAGTGAGTCTATGGTTATACTATGCATATCACGATTTAGTCCGCAATACGGATCAATATTTCTTTTTTCAAAATTTTAATAGTCGAAAATCGTTGTTTTTTTATGGTCCAGAATCTCCAGATCAAGTGATTTTATATCTATCTTAAAAAAAAATAAAAAATCTAAAAAAAATGTAAGTACTTGTTCATATGCGGATCATGTTGAACGGTTCAAATCAATCGTTAAGATTTTGAAAATGAAAATGAAAATGTTGATTTTTATTACGGACTAACTCGTGATGTGCATAATACCATAGATTCACTCTAATAATTATAAATATTTAGTTGCAAAAAATATAAATACTTTGTAATGTGCAAAAACATGTATCACTCCTTTATTTATTAAGTAAAATTTAATATTAACGCGTGGGATTAAAAAAAGAAGAAGAATTCAATATTATTAAAAAGGATCAAATTTAATTTCACGTACTACTAATTACTTTGAAATTACGTAATTCTCCTAATAAAATTCATAATATTATAACATTACCCTTCTAAATCTTGAGAGAACCCCCATATTTTTTTAGTTAAAAAAATCCATATATGTAAAAATCTTATTTCACCATTTATTGAAAAATAAAAATATACAGCATACGTAAGAATGGTTTAGTGGTCTAATTGATAGCTTGTAACGATGAATGGTTCTTTATCCAGTGATGCACATAAAATACATATGTTAAATTTCAATGTGCAATACAAACTGATCAATTAGAAGACAAACTTTTCCTGCTACACATTTTTAATTATATAATAAAAATAAAATTATAACTTTATTTATGTAAAGCAAGTTTTAATTAGAAGATTTTCTTTAAGTGACATACAGAGATTTTTAAAATTTTAACCGAATAAATAAGATATTATGAATTTTAAAAAAATAAGTAAATTTCCAGAAAGATACACATAAGATTTACCGAACAAAATATAAATGGAAGTACAGTACAGAATTTTTCATTTTATCCTTTGACGAACGGAATTGTAGCACTATACTATACCTATCCAGAAGTCCCCCACCGTTTCCAACTGAAAGAAAAACTAAAGCAAAAGAAGAGGAAAAAGAGAACCAGACAGAGAGAGAGAGAGAGAGAGAGAGAGTGCGAGACATCATCTCTCATACTGTTGAGAACTGGGAAGATCTTTTCCCCGCAATCAACACTCCCTTTTCACAACAGAGAAAGGAGAGAGAGTAATCGAGAGAGGCACAGTGTGTTCTGTGTCTTTACATCTATAACACACTGTGTGCTGAAGAAGCAGGAGGCAAACCAGTCATGGAAGTAGGAGGCAACCTCCTCGACCCCTCCGCTCAAGAGTTCTACCCTTCTCTACCCTCTCCTGTACCAACCGTACCTGTTTTACCACCTCCCGTTCCACCTCCTCCTTTCGCTCAATTCTACTACCCTCCTGTCCCCATCGTACCACCACCTGTTCTTCCTCCTCCAGCTGAGTATGTGCGCCCCACCTGGGTCACCGACGACGCCGTCCCCACACGTGGCGTCGTTCTCAGCATGGTCCCTCGCCATGTGACCGAGCATGACGTGCTTTCCTCCATGGAGTTCTTCGGTGCAGTGCGTGCTGTCGATATGTCGGCTCTCGGCACAGATGGAATTGTGACTGTCCATTTCTATGATTTGAGAAGTGCTCAAGTGGCTTTTACAGAGGTGAGAGAGCAGCATGTGAGGCAGCAGAGCCGGTTGGGGCAGTTGTATGGTGTGCCCGTGCCTGTCGCTCCGTGGGATTGGCCGGAGGCCGGTACAAGTAGCAGTGTTATAGGGAGAGGATTGATCTGTGGGCAGGCTGTATGGGCCCACTTTGCAGTGGGCAGTGGTGAGCTTGGCATTGACGATTCGAATCAAGCAACCCTCGTCGTGATTAGTCCCCTGTCGTCGGGCATCTCTCTCCATACACTCAGAGAGACTTTTGAGACTTTTGGTATGTATTGTAATTCTAATTGAGTGTGGTGATCATGATGAACCTTTGTTGTTTTCTTTTACCATTGTTATAAATTGAAGAGACTTTTTAGCAAAATATGACAATCGGAAATTCTGATTGATTTATTTCTCTGTATTTGGAAAAGTATTGTTGTTTTTTTTCTAAAAGGAAAGCACCGATAAACAACTTTTACAGCTGTAGTTGGTTCATCTTTGTAGGGCTTTGTTCCATTTTTTTCTGTAAACCAAAGTAACTATTTTTTTTTAATAAATTTCTTTTATTGTTCCTTAATCTGATAGGTGCTGTGAAGGATGTGAGAGAATCCGTGATAAAACCATACAACAAGTTCATAGAATTCTTTGACACTCGCGATGCGGTTCGGGCACTGTCGGAGCTCAACGGGAAGGAGGTGTTCGGCCGGCGTATGGTCCTTGAATTTGCTCGATCGACAGGCCCACATTCGAGAAGGTTCAAAGATATACTATCCTTGCATAAAATGAATAAAAGTTGTCATAATTGATACCTTACAGCTCAAATTATCTGGAATTACTGTAGGAGGAATCGGAGCAGCCACAACTACAATCCTAACTTCCCAACCCCACCCCGACTGCGTGCATCAACCCCGCAAAATGTCCCGTCACAAAATGCTCCCGTGGCAATTCTTCGAAGGGGCAGTCCAGTCAACCCTACTGAGCCTAAAAGAACTAGTGAGGCTGAATCAAGCTCTGGTGCTAGAAGAAATAGAAATATTAGCGCTACTACAACTACTGTTGCCACCACTGCTGCTTCTACTAATATCGATTCCGGCGGTACCGGAAAGAACAGTGCATCGCCAACCTCATCCGGGGCATCATCATCAAAACAACAATCAAATAGGAAAGGCTGGAAAGGGAAAAGCAACGAGTCTCGGTTTCTTTTCAAAGAATCAGAAGATGGAAATTTTAATTCTCCTAATGACGAGAGAACAACCGTTATGATCAGAAACATTCCCAACAAATATAGGTAATTGTATATAGTTGCTTAGTGATCTTGGCAAGCATTCCTTTGTTGGAGATTATTTACAGCTGTTATTTTATGGGGGATATTTATTTGTCAATTTTTCTGTGTTTAGTCAGAAATTGCTACTGAACATGCTCGATAACCATTGCATACACTGCAACGAGCAAATTGCAGAGGGAGAAGAGCCTCCATCAGCTTATGATTTTGTCTATCTCCCAATCGATTTCAGGTAAGTAGAGATGCTTGTAACTGTGTTGCTTATTTGTTTTTGTGTGCTTTGTGGGTTTCAAGATTGACTAAAGCATTTGGTGCGTCAAAAACAAATGCATTGTCATTTTCCTCGGTTTGTGTTTTATTTATTTATTTTTAATTTATTTCTTGGTACGAGTGAATGAATTGAGCAGAAAAGATATAACGACCCCAAAATGTAAGAAACAGATCCTGATATATTAGATGCAGATCCAGAAATAAGCCTAAAAATGGTATAGGGTGAACAGTAAGTGTTCATGATTTCTTTTTTTGAAAAAGCTTTATGCTCTGCTGTTTTTTTTTTCTCTTTCTCTCTCTAGAATCCGTACCCTGAACCAGCCACAATTCCAACAATGAGCAATAACTCAAGTGAAAATGGGAATAGCTGGGTTCTCAGATTGAGAGATGAAACGATACCTGACTTCCCTCCCTCTCTCACTCATTATTTCCTGTCTCTCTCTCTAACTTATTATCTCCTCTCTCCCTCTCTCTCTCTCTCCATCTTTCTGTCTGTCATATATATTAACCATAACTAAGAGCAGCAAGAAGTTGAGATACGGAAGCAAAAGATAAGGAGACATCATGATGTTCTAACTTTGTATAGGCAATAGGAAAACATCAAACCCTAATCTAGGGGAAAAGGCCACTTTGACATTCGTTAATAAAAAAAAATACCTAGTGGAGATTGGAAAGATGCAGCATCCCTTGATTTAATATATAGTTTATTTGGTTTCCTTTGGCAGTAAGTTGGAAAAGACGCATCATCAGCAGTCAGCACTAGCTTTTATGAGTCCTACTTATTTTATTTTCTTTATAACATAAAATATAAAAACAAGATAGCGTATTATAAAATGATAAAACACCAAGGTGATAAATTTATTAATTAATATATAATATCCGAACTTCACATAGAATAATAATTAGCTTTGTTGATACATTGTTTCATGGAACAATATTAGATATCTTCAACTTCCGACCTTTCAATTCCATGCTAATTTATTATTGAACCATCAACCCTGTCACATGCAATAATAATACATTGCAAGCTTTGTGCGGAATAAATAACGAATCATTGGGCACCAAAGTAGTAAATTCCAAACTCATGCAGTCTTCTTCCAGTCCTGACAGTTCAATTCTTTGCTATTAACTTCTGTTTGACGAGAAATTTTTTATTATAGAAGAATAAACCTGAAATCTGTTTGTTGTCTGTTCTCAATTCTTCATTTCTATGAACTTTGACTCAGGATTACCTCTCAATTAAATTCTACCTTTTCTTGTCTCAATTAGCAACAAGTGCAACGTTGGATATGGTTTTGTGAATCTTACCTCCCCTCAAGCAGCTTTTCGTCTGTATAAAGCATTTCACAAGCAGCCATGGGAGGTCTTTAATTCTCGCAAGATTTGTCAAGTAACCTATGCTCGCTTGCAGGTGGTGATATCTTTTTTTACATCTGTTCTAGCTATTATTTCCATGCATAAAGTTTGTTTATATTTTTGTGTCTTCCTTTTCTATCAAATGGACAATTAAGGTTCGCAAGTTTAACATTTTCACTAATTATAGTTTAGGAGCTTTTGGAAAACTGTGCATACTAAGCTCCCAAATTTATATTTTTGAAAGAGTTAAGGCTTAGGTGCTGTAGATATATAGCATAAGGCCTTACATGCTACGGTCTTAAAAATCTGTCATATAAATTTCAAACTTCGATCTGAGTAGTTCAACAAATTGGTTATCTAATGAATTTGTAAAATACTAATTTTTATTATTTTTTGACTAATTTTTAATGTTTTATGAAAGATGACAAAAAATTGTCTAAAACATTAGCAATTTTCTTTAATAAAAAATAGTTAAAATTGGTATTCTACAATTTCATTATATAACTAATTTACTGAGTTGTTTAGATCTAAGTTTGAAGTTTATATGAAAGGTTTTTGAAGTCGTAGCACAAAACACCTTGTGCTATCCATAGTATCTAAGCCTTACTCATTTTAAAATAATGGTTATGCAAATATATTTTTTGAATTATCCAATTGTCATTCAAATGTCAATGAATTTATTTACATTTATTTGGCAATATCACCGGGTAAACCAGTGTCTTATATATTCTAAAAATTCAATTCAAGCAGTTGGTAATAATCAAGCACATTACATTAATTTATTATCTCTTTTTTTTCCCTCATATGAAGTTCTTTGATATATATGTAGGGTTTGGAAGCACTGAAGGAGCACTTCAAAAACTCAAAGTTTGCATGTGACAATGACGAGTACATGCCGGTGGTTTTTTCGCCCCCGCGTGATGGGAAGCAAAACCTTACAGAGCCGGTGGCGATCGGAGGACGCGAGTTATCATCTGGTTCCCAGCCATCAGATCAGCGGCTTCAGTCTGAGGGTGGAGATGCTTCCTCGACCTCTGGTTCAACCCATGCACCATCGGATCACGAAGAGATGGATGAACCGGGAGGCAGCAATGCTCAAGCGAACCAAATGGGTTTGCTTAGTCTGCATGAAGAGTATAGTGACTAGACCGGGACTGGATAGAAATAGCTCTACCCGGTTCATAATATGTAGCCATATCGTTTTATATTTGTTCTTTATATTAATTTTCTGGGAATGTTGGGTTGCATCGAGAATGTAAGTGGAATCATTATAGAGATCTCTAGTTCCGTGGGAAGATGAAAAGGTGTTATGATGGATGGTTGTGTGATGATGGCTGATTGGATTTTTGGTTTATTTATTAATTATTCCATTATTTTTCTATAAAGAATACATCATTCCATTAGATTTTGGGTTATTAATGCTGATTATTTTTTAAGTTACTAATTTAAAACACGTCTTACCAACAAGGCAGAGTTGTATTTTGATAATGAATGTAATAGATAGATATAATACTTAGGGTATTGATGTTTAGTGTCTTCTCCTAAAACAAGTAGGTAGAGTTAAAATAAATTTATCTAAGATGATTATTGATGTTAAAAGTTTTAACTCATTTTGTTTATCAGATATTTTTTTATTTTATGAGAAGTTCAAGACGAAAAATAAGAATTTCAGTTTTTTTTATTTTAAATGCATTGTTGTTTCCTGTTGAACAAGTTTACAAATATTTATATTGTCTGTAGTTTTAAATGCAGTGGTCAAACATTTTGCAGAGCCAATAGCACATAACGTCGCTATATGCCTGTATGTAGATGTTATCGGTTTCATACATTATTTATTTATTTTAAATATTATTTTGTAAGCAAGAGAGTGCAGATTTTCAAATAAATGTGATAAAATTTAGAAACAAATAATTATATCGATAACTAAATATTTGGCAGCCATTGCAACTGACTTAATGATTATTAAAGAAAAGGAATTTTTTTTATGATATAAATGTGGTGTATAAATTTTAGTTTAATTTAATAATCATTGATTACCTATAACGAATTCTCTAATGACACTAAAATTAATGCGCAATTACGTAAATCATAAAACATATATATAATCAACATCTTTTATATCGATAACAATTCAGTGGAGGCCTCTTTAGGAAAAGAAAAAAATAACAATAATTCAGCGGAGTACTAAAATTGTCAAATAAGTTTCGCTGTTTCCTGTTTGTGTATCATTTTTCAACAATGGAGTTGCACCATACTATCGAAATAAAATAATTATTTTCATATTGAGGAAGAAGATATTTTCTATTTGTTTGTTTAATAAAAATTATAAAAAAAAATGATGAATTAATGGTACTCTTTGTTAGAATGCCTTTTGTGTAATTAAAAGTATGAGTTTGATGTGTCTAAAGTACAATATTTCTTTTGAAATATTATTTTAATTCATCGTTGAATATGTGTAGTTAATCGTGTTATTCATCAGTGTATATATTTCGTTATTCTCGTAATAACATGTTGTTCTTAAAACAAGAATTCTTTTTGATAAAATGGAAGCAATATGCACAACAAGAAAAAGTAATTGGCACGTAATATAAACAGAATTGAACATCACATCACATCGCTCACAAAATAATGTTAAAATAAATAAATAAAGTGTGTGTAACAAGATGGGACAAATAACACAAAGCTGCTAAGCCAACCGCCGATTCAGACTTGAACAAGACACACTTTTTTGTCGGCGCATGTTAGCACCGTGTCATGTTATTGGCTATGGTACACCGACATGGCTCCACGTGGAACCGGAGCTTTGACCAGGAAACATAAATTTATGGTTACTAATAAAGTATTTTTGTCTACTGGATACTTTAGTAGAAGCATATTTTATTTTAATGGTAACAAATCTAGATTAGACAGTTTGTATCCTCTTTTATTTTCTTACAAGTTACAACGTGTGCACTTGCAACAAAAGTTGCGCCTTTTAAACTTTTACATTTGTGGGTTTCATATCATCTCCATTTTAAAAAAAAATAGTTAACATCGTCCAAAAGATTAATCATGAATTGTTTTAACATTCCTTGCTTCCTTCAAAATCTGATTTTGTGTTTGATATAGATAATATCTTCATAATAGGAGAGCACATGTTCGAAACTCTAAGGTCCTGTTCGGCCGCTCCACTGTTTCCGTGGGAAAAGAAAAATTCAGTTCAACTGAATTTTTTTTTCCCGTATGAATAGTAATTTTTTAGTTCAATTTCCACACCCATGTCCATTCCCAATGGCCCGCCGAATATGTCTTAAATAACTTTATTTCTTTGTGAATCTCTTCTCTCCTTTTAAGCATACAAATGTTCTTATCTATCAATGGTTGTCATTAAAAGATAAAAATTTTGAATTGAATATCATCACTCTAATTAAATAGTTATTCTTTGTTTGATTGTATGCATCTTTTTAATTTTTTTTTTATTACATGTAGAAATACAAATTTATTTAAACACTTACGTACTCGCTAATGCCTTTTCAGCTCTCTCTGAGTTTGTGATTAGTCCTGATTTTTTTCTTTTAAATGTCATTTAATAAAATTTTAAATTAATTGATAATTAATTAGCCATTTAATAAATTAGTGAAAAATCAAGAAAAAAATAAGAACTCGAATTAAATTGATTTATTTTTCCTCGTGCGAGCCAAGCGGCATTTCTCGTCTCCCAACTTTCTTTTCCATGATCAATGGAAAACAAAATTCAATTTTGGCATAAATTCGAGAGGTCAAGCATTTTTTGTTGTTGTAAATATCTTTTTTATATTATTATACTAATTGACTTTTTGTTTACAATTTAGATTTAGAACCAATTTTTTTTCAATATCATTCATGGATAATATTGAATGATAATTTTTTTATTGGTCTATTTTTTTAAAAAAAATATGTATTTTTATATGAAACTTTTTTGTTTTCTTATAATATGTAACTGTTATAACGTACTGACACGATACTAGTATTAAATAGTCGAGTAGTTTGACTCCAATTTTACTCAAAAGATAAAAAATAAAAAAAAATCCTTAGTTTCGGAATTGTATCTAAAAATGGCCGTACATTTATAGCCTCAGGAAACATTTTTTTGAAGTTGACAGACATCATATTTTTAATTTTGTGATCAAATCATGCATATACATCGCAAAATTGGCAGTTTCCTATTTCTCATCTGGACGAAGCTTTTTCTGGGTAGAAGGAAATGGCTCTTTCAACTCTCATATTTGTTTCAGCGGTCTTTATTTTTCAAGTATTAAGAGAGGTGAAATTGCACCCTTTTTTTTGTACATTCCTTAATCTGCACATTATATATGTTTACTTATTTGTTATTTCTATAGTATTTCTATTTGTTATTAAACTTCTATGTATCTTACATAACCAGGAATAAAACCTAGCTTAAAGAACATTTATTTTTACTTATTTGAAAAAATATCTAATTTGAACCTTTTTACAATCAATCATTCAGAAAAGAAAAAAATACATCATAAATATAAACACTCGTAAATTCAGATATAAAAAAATAAGTGAGCTATGGTATTGTGCAAAGCGCAGATTGGTCTATGGATCAATATCTACAAGTTTAAATTTTAAATAGTCGATATGAACCGTTCAACATGATCTCCATATGAAAAAAGATATCTGCAGACTAAATTTTACATTTTCAAATAATATTTTTTTTACTGTTTCTTTAGATGAGTAAAAAATTACTGCTTTCGAATGATTCAGAATATTTAGATCAAGTGATTTCCTGCCTATCTAAAGAAATAGTAAAAAAGTTCTAAGAAATATAAAATTTGATTATTTGATCTATAAAATACTCTTTCATGTGGTGATCATGTTGAATGATTCAAATTGACATGTTTTAAACTTAAAAATAAATATATTGATCTATAATACATATCATTATGCGCTATGCATGTTACCATCTAAAAATATTGCATTATTAAAAATAAATATTTTTTTGTGTTGCAGATAAAAAGTGCAGAATTCTTTTAATTATTAAGAATAAAATCAAAGTTTAGCTTTGTAGGTCTTTCTCATTGTTATTGACTAAAAGAAAAGATTCATCATGCATGCCCGGGCTAATTAACCCCATTGTAGTGAAAAAAAAACATAATTTGATTTAATGGAGATGATTCATCTCCAGTACTTTGTTTAATCTATAGAATTATTGTTTTGATACGGGACAAAGTGGCATGAGAAGGTACACCTCCCATTAAACAAGGGGCTTGTTTGCTTGTACTTTTTTATATGAACACAAAAGCAAACAACCTGGACTAGTTTAAGACCCATATAAAAATATAAATTACGTGATATGGGAATTACGAAGAGGTTGTTGTAACTCGAAATAGTGGTGACAATTGCATGCACCAAAGCTGTGTAGTTGCCTAAAAAGGCTTTGGTGAAATAAAACTCTAATTAAAAATTGCTACCGGACTCCGGAGAGATATAAAAAGTTTGGCAAGTACAAAACCTTGGAAGCCTTTTCCTTTGATGTTGGTTCTTTCTTTTCCAGATCAGTGGTCCTGTGAATAGTCAATAAATGGATAAAAGCTTCATATATATATAGACCACCTCATTTACTAAACTTTGCAAGGTACTATTGGTCTTCTAGACTTCTACAGACCTTTTTATTTATAGAAATTAATTTATAAATAATATAAAAAAAAATTCATTCTTTAGATGTGTTTCAGTTTTGTTAAAAGAAAAATGTAAAAAATATATCACGTACAGACAAAAACAGATAATCTATATGTAGATTCAAAGGCTGATTCACACAAGCACTGGATTAATTTGGGTTCTCTTTCTTCGTAAAGTGACACGTTACGTAACTTGAGGTGCGTAACCGATTATACTATACTACAAAATAATTTCTCATGCTTATTTTTGTGCTCAACAATAACTTTTCAGTCCTTTAAAAAAATGTAAGTAGGATGAGTTCATGTCTTCATGATAACGTTGCACGGTTGCAGATCCTGATTCGGTTATTGGTGTCTGAGAAGTTTCCTATTTTTCTAACAAGAAATTTCCCATCAGTTTACTATACACAGACACACACCTTTTTCATACTATATATATATTTAACAAATTGACATTGCGCTCATCAGCCTCCTCCCTAGTTATAAGATCACAGGATCTTAAGCTCAATAGGTTCTCTGCAAGATTTAGTTTGAACATCATGATAACAGCATAATAACATAATGAGATAAGGATAAAGATATTAACAATGCTTTTTACTTCATAAAACGTAAAAACAGTAGAATTAAAATGAAAAAAAATAATATATAATTTGTGCATTGCGTGAAGTAAAAAATGTCTTTATCCGGAGATAGAGACTCAGGGCCTATTCGGCTCATTAGTGGACTGGGGAATGGGTTGGAGGAAGAAAAATTTTTGCACTAAATTTTACTGTTCACATGGGAAAAAAAAAATTCACTCCAAATAAATTTTTTTTTCCCACGTGAACAGTAACATTCTTATCTCAGCCGAACAGGCCCTCAGACAGTAATAGAAAAGTATATCATGAAATATACTTTCCGTAAATACTTTCCGTAAATAGCTACATTCAAATGTATTTAGTATATTCAATATATTTGTTTCAAATAAAAAAAGTATATTCAATATACAGTAGGTTTTTAATTTTTTGTAGTTTATGTTTCCTTCAACACCTTTGAAAGAGGAGAGAGACAGAAGGTGCATCCTATTAACCGGATATAAGGATGTTTCGCATGCAAAAGGTGAGAGCGTGAATCGGACGAAGCATGCATCAATAAAAGAAGAGAGAGATTTATATTAGAGACAGAGAGAGAGAGAGAGAGAGAGAGAGAGATTGGGAGGGCTCGGATATCGAGGTGACAGTGTCAGCTCTAAGTGCCTCACAGGTAATCCTCCTGCCACGTAGGACATCTCTCTATAGCCGTAATTTTTTAGTTGCTCGCGGAGTATATCAACTTACATCGAGCAACATTAGCTAAAATTACGGATTTGGACCATATGCTACCATAAAAGTAAAACTACTCTTAGTGTTTAACAAGTAACAATTGGGGCCGTTCGGCAACGAAAGATTAAGAGCTTAAGGAGCGCTAAGGAACCGATGTTCAGTTGTCTTAATCTGCGGGTGAATGATTAAGTGCTTAAGAAGGGGGTATAGGTGCCTTAAAGTTCAGGCAGGGGATTAAGATCTGGACAAAAGGAGGCTAAAAGAGGTGTTCTTAATCCGCGTTAAGGAATTGGTGTTCGGCGGAATTAAGCGGCTAAGGAAGCTAAAGGAAACGGATTAAGTCTTAAGGAGGCTTAATCCGCGCTTGCCGAACAGCCCCAATCAAATCAAATAGATATATGCTAAACTGTATAAAAAAATATTTGATACTAATATATAAAAATAATTGAAATAATTAATTGTCCTCTTGTATTATATTGTATTAGCAAGTGAATTAATTACTTTACTTAAATTAATTCAATCTGCTTGGTTACAAAATACGCCATAAATTAATTCACCCAGATGTGATTCATAGTTATTATGTACATTGACAAAATCAATATCTATAATGAGGTTTGTATTCAAAATTATTATTATTTTTAAAATAACTATTATGAACTAAAAATAGAAATATATTTGTTTTGGTTGAAAGTGTGCACTCAAAGTGAAAGAAGGATTAATTTAAATGAAAAAAATTACATATTTTTCAGTAGACAAAATATAATATGAAAAATATTTAAATGGTGGCACTCCAATAGATATGAAGTACTAAATTATCTTTTTATGATATGATAACTGACATATCAACTTCATGACATATGGCATAACTTGTAAAATTTTATTTTTTTTGTATGTACATAGTCATATTTTTTAACGCTTGACTTTATACTATATAAATTTGAAAATTTCAAATTTTTTAATGTACATGCACCACTCATAAAATATATCGGCTTAGATCCATTTATTTGAAATCAACATGACAGAATATGAAATTATATTAACCAAATCATTTGATAAGTATATAATAAGTACAACATACTCTAGTTATTTTGGTCTATGTCTGACTTGAACAATTCGAACAGAAATTTTTAACTTTTGCATGCCATCCATAATTGTATATGTGTAATTTTATGTGAACCGGGTGCACGCAAAATAACCTGGCCTTCAACGCCTGCAGTCTTCTCCGTTGACCGAATCCGTACTTCCAGCTCGGCCCACAACAGAACTCTGCAAGAGCCCTCTAATTTACGGCCTTCTTTTCTTTCTTTCGGAAGTACAATTACTACTTTTGATCTCACCCAAACAAAAATTCCATTCGGACTTATTATTAAAGATTTTTTTAGTGCAGCGCATTCTCTGCAATTTAATAAATTGTACCAGGAAGTATCTCTATTTTTTTTTTTAATCATCTTTTGAAAAACAATAACCAGAATTGACATGAGTTCTGAAAAGAAATTCAATTCTATCAGGGACGCAGCTACTTACTGCACACCACCCAGAGCAGGAACATAACTATTAAGCTAGTTTATTTGATGGAAAAATTGGGTGCATAGTTAGTAGTTGCATTCCTATCCTGGATGATGCACAACTATTAGCTTTGTTTCAGATAAAAATGATTTCCCTTTTCAGAACTCATATCAATTCTATTTATTATTATTTAAAAGATGGTAACTAAAAAAAATAGAAATGTATAGTGTAATATCTTAATTTTAGATGGTAAAAAAAATATTTCAGAATGGATCCGGATCGTTCAATATGTTTTACATGGATATTAAGGAACTTATGTGGATTTCACCGGACAAGATTAATTTGAATTCTTGTCGGACGATCCGAATCCAACAACAATAACAACAAATTCTTTAGTCCCAAATTAAGTTGGAGTAAATTACAAATGAAATCAAACCGGTAGTCACAAAGTCAAAATAAATAGTAATAAATAATAATAAAAAATAACAACAATAATAAAAATAATTTAGTACATAAAGAATTAATATAAAGTGACATACATTTCATATACACCACTCAAAAACTGTGAAATTACGTATTTACCATCCAAATTTCTATAATTACATATTTACCATCTTAAAAATCTAATAACTCACGTATTTATCCAATATAACTTTAGTATATATCAAATATACCCAAAATTCAGATTAATTATGTTTAATTTTCTTAAAACTATAATTAATCAAGGATTAACTTAGCACACTCTCTTTCTTTCCTTAGAACAGTTCTCCTTTATATCCAATATAAAAGATTAAAAACATATATTTCAAACTGAGCCAATAACAAAACACAGATTCTCAAACTCAGTTAATACTCTGATATCAATGTTGAATTTAGTACAAGTTGTTTTGTTGATAAAATTGGAGCAGTTACCTTGTTTTTAAACAATCAAGCTATAGTTGGAATTCTTATATCCGAGTCTGCTGTCTCTTTTCTCCGAGTTTAAATGGGAGAGAAGATATGAGGAGAGAGTTTCAGCGAAAATAGGAAAGTTACATAAAAAAAAGCGGAAGAGAAATCTGTGCGCAGAAAAGGAAGGGGTAGAGAAAGAGATGAGACTAAATAACTTATTAATTATATTTTAGATAATCTTAAACTTAATTAATCTCGTTTTTTTTATTAATTAAGTAAATATGTGAGTTATTAGATTTTTAGATGGTAAATATGTAATAATAGAAATTTGAATGGTAATTATGTAATTTTACAGTTTTTAAGTGGTATATATGAAATTCTCCCATAAAAATATGCTGTAAAGAAAGAGAAAAATATGGGTTTAGATGCCATATCATGTCTAGCTAACATGAATTGAGCAATGACTTGGAAAATAATTGTAATTTTGATGAAAAAATTGTATGTACGAATTTTCATATCCATGTGTTTTCCTCTATATCATTGTATCAGTAAAATATCTATACTAAATAATGAGATTCATTTTTCAATCTTTTTAATCATTCCATATCATTTACGTTCTTTATTCGTTGAACCGTGCTTCTCTCCTACATTCACATTCTTCTCTCTTCACATTTAAAAGGACATGTTTATAAATGTTCTTTGCCAAAAAAAAGAAAAAAAAGAGAGATATATTTGGTGTACCAAACTTTTTTTTCGAAATAGAAATGTTGAGGTCATTCTCCTAAATTCTATTAATGAAGGATACCAGTGGTGTCAAGTGTAATGATGTATACTTATAAAATAATCAAAGTAAAAAAAAAAATCATTCCTAAATAGAAATTCTCACACGAATTTTTATGTTATTTTTATGATAAAAACTGCTTATTTATATTGACAATTTGCTAAATTTAATAATTTTAATTTAATTTTATAAATTAATATTGTTCAAAATATTTTTTCTGGAGTGAAATTTTAAGGATATGCTCCATATGAGGGGGAAGGGAGTGGATTGGAGAGGAGAGGTAATCAGACCTAATATGGAGCATATCCTTGAAATTTCATTCCATTCCCTCTTTCTTTGTAGAGGATAATAAATGATAAAAGTTCAATTTCGACCAGTAGTATTCTAAAAGATCAAAGTTTAAATTGTAAAAACAACTGGCCAGCACGAGTTTTTTTTTTTTTTTTACCAACTCTACTTGTACATTTTAGTGTGTGATGTAGTAAGTGTCGTTAAATTCTTCACAATGATACACAAAATAAATAAAAAACTAAATTTGAAGTTTGAATTAATTGGAAGAATACATCCTGCAGTTTTTTATAAGAACTATTTTGGATTCAAATAAAAGAAAAAATACAACGGTTAAAACAAATAAAAATACTCTTAAAATATAGAAAACAATAAATTTTGACGTACTCTTTGGGCTTAAAATAATTTCCTTGAATTTGAAAATGGTCATTAAAAATTAAGTATGTTTAAAATCCGAAATATCATTTATATTTTTTTGCCAAATTTCTTGGGCCTGCTCTCCTTTTTCTTTGTTGATCCGTTTAAAAAAGTCTTCATCGACGTGCTTCGTATACGTTATGAATGATGAATCTGAGCAAACGTTAATTCCTTTATTCAGCAACTGTAGCTAGGGCTGCATAAAATATTTGTAGTTCGTGATTCGAAAAAGTTCGTACAAATTCGATTCGAAATAGTTCGAAATTAATTCAAACCAAACTCAAACTAGACCTGGTTTGTTCGAAATAGGTTTGCAAACTATTATAGTTCGAATCTCAAAGTAACGTGAACCGTTGATTTCCATTAATGACTTATGTTCGCTGATGACTTAAAAGTTAAAACATAAGACCGTTCAGTCATAAGTCATAACTCGTAAGTCGTTACTCTTGCTCTCAGTTCTGAAATCCTAAACGACTTTCACCTCTTGCTCTCGGCGACTACGATAACTATTTCTTGTTATAAAAAAGTTCGTAAAAGATTCGAAATTGAGTTCGTAAAAAATTATATTCGAAATTAATTCAAAGCAAACTAAGTTCGAAATTAATTCAAACCAAATTCAAACTAGGGTAAATTCGATTCAGTTTGGTTCGTTTGCAGCCCTAACTGTAGCTTAAAATAAATTTCAGATAATCATGAATAATAAATTAAAACGGGACCTAATTTTCCTCACTGGTGACATGTCACGACTGATTTTCGAGCACAATTTAGCATTTTCGCTTACAAATAATTTCAGACACTTTGTATGTATGAAGAGTTACATGTTGGAAATTCCAATGGTATCATTTACGAAAATTAAAATAAAAAAAAAAAAAAAATCTAAACTTCAATCTTTCACTCATAAGAAAAAAATAATAATAACGACAGGATCTCATCCCAGGTACAACAGCTGCCCATAGGCTTGAAATTAACAATAGGTATTAAATGCACAGTGCATCTCACTGATTTACCTGGAGAACTGAAGTTCAAAGAGAGAGAAATAAAATAAAAGAGGACTGCATTAAACCCACCGATTTTTTATTAGGAAAACTTTGTCTTTATGTATACCAATACTCCTAAAAATATATTAAAAAATATAGTATTTTTCTTTCTAAAATTCACAATATCATGTTTACCCTTCTAAATAAAAAAAGCTCTCAAATTTACCAAATTTACTGTCTTTTCAATTAAATTCATTTTCTATTTATGAAGTTCTTATTTTACCCTTTGCTAAAAATAAGAAAAATATGTAGCATGTACTATAAAATATTTAGTTTATAAATAAATGTCAACGTGTATGCCTTAAAAAATAGAAACAAAGTGTTTGCCCTCACAAACTGATTAATTATGCCTTATACAGATGCTATATTTTTTTTTCATAAAGATTAAAAATGAGTATCTGTAAAAAAAAGGCAATAAATATGGAAATTTTGGGAGTCCGTATACTCTGCATTACCTCATATCTTTGGTATGAAATCTCGACTGTCCAATCAGAATTCCGACCAATCCATTCCAAACTTATAATGTACAAGACTGCTTTAATATTTTTGCCAATATCGATCCAACAATCCGAATTCATTCTGTAGAAACTCAAAATTTGAGGTACTTTAGAGGATTTGTTTTAGTCCAATAGAAACCCTATGTTTAACTGTAGAGCGGAATCTAATATTGTACGAGACCGCTTTAATATTTGTGCCAATATCAATCTAACCATCCGAATTCATTCCGTAAAAAACTCACAATTTGAGGTACTTCAGAGGATTTGTTGTAGTCCAATAGAAACCCTATGTTTTAGTGTTTTAGTGTCCTATAGCCCTTGTTACAGCGGAATCTAATTTATTCATAAGGTCCTCCGGTTGACTAAAACTATACAGGGTTGCTATTGGGCACTAACAAGGGCTGAAAAGGGAAGATACATGAACTGTTCACTGAACTGGTGATACTGATCGGATAGATGTGAATTGAATAATGCTTGCTCATGCTGTTGGTCTGATGGATGAACATATGCCATGAATTCACATCCTCTGCGGAGTTTTTACCTGTGGAGGTGTGCGGTGCTTTTAATCTAGCCCGTTCGTTTGATCGGACGAACCAAATAAGATTTTAGCACGAATCTCAAAGCAAAATTAATACTGCCACCTCTATCATCCCGAGCACTCACCGACTAAGAGTAAACCTATGCCGCAGATAAAAACTCCGCAGAAGATACTGATCCCGTATGCCATGGGGTTGGCATCTACTATATATACCTATTAGGGTACGTTTGGATGCACTCAAGAATAGCTAGAATAGCTACTGTTTAGAATAGTAAATAAGAATAGCTACTGTTTAAGAACAGTGCTATTCAGAACAGTGAAAAAGTTGTTTGGATTGCATATTTGGAATAGGGTTTGGAGGGAATAGCTACTGTTTAATAATTTATGTGTAAGTTTAAATATAATACAATATAATATTAATTCAAATATTAAATGTAATATAATATTATTTTAAATATTAGATTAGTATTAAATAAAATATTATAATATTAGTTTAAATATTAAATATAATATAATATTACTTTAAATATTAAATATAATATAATATTATTTTAAATATTAGATTAGTATTAATAAAATATTAGATTAAATATAATATAATTTTAGATTAAACATAATATAATATTACTTTAAATATTAAATGTAATATAATATTATTTTAAATATTAAATGTAATATAATATTATTTTAAATATTAAATGTAATATAATATTAGTTTAAATATTAATGTAATATAATATTAATTTAAAAATTAGATTAGTATTAAATAAAATATTAGATTAAATGTAATATAATATTATTTTAAATATTAGATTACTATTGAATAAAATATTAGTTTAAATATAATACAATGTAATATTAATTTAATTATTAAATGGAATATAATATTATTTTAAATATTAGATTAGTATTAAATAAAATATTAGATTAATGTAATGTAATATTAATTTAATTATTAAATAAAATATAATATTATTTTAAATATTAGATTAGTATTAATAAAATATTAGATTAAATATAATATAATATTAGATTAAATATAATATAATATTAGTTTAAATATTAATGTAATATAATATTAATTTAAAAATTAGATTAGTATTAAATAAAATATTAGATTAAATATAATATAATATTAGTTTAAATATTAAATGTAATATAATATTATTTTAAATATTAAATATAATATAATATTAGTTTAAATATTAATGTAATATAATATTAATTTAAAAATTAGATTAGTATTAAATAAAATATTAGATTAAATATAATATAATATTATTTTAAATATTATATTAGTATTGAATAAAATATTAGTTTAAATATAATACAATATAATATTAATTTAATTATTAAATGTAATATAATATTATTTTAAACATTAGATTAGTATTAAATAAAGTATTAGATTAAATATAATATAATATAATATTAATTTAAATATTAAAATGTAACATAATATTATTTTAAATATTATATTAGTATTAAATAAAATATTAGATTAAATATAATACAATATAATATTAATTTAAATATTAAATGTAATATAATATTAGTTTAAATATTAGATTAGTATTAATATTGAAATGAACAAATGCTATTCCATGTTTTTATAAGAATAGCGCTATTCTAAAAACAGTAGCTATTCCGAATAGCTCTAAAGTCGTTTGGATGCACCCTGTTCCGAATAGCAATGCTATTCCGAAAACAGTGGCTATTCTTGTGCATCCAAACATACCCTTAGTGAATTGGAAGGCATATTCATATTTAGGTCCACTATATACGACTTGTGAAAAAGGACAAAGTAGCAGTCTTCCTTTGGTGGTGTTGGGAATAGGGATGATGAGATGGATGAGCACAGTGAAATCCAGAGAAAAAGATTTTCACAGTTTCACTCTCCGGATTTCTGAACCGTCAAAATTAAATCCCTACCAAAATTTTAGGCATATGCGATCCATATGCTGATTCCATGTACGCTGTCTTGCTTCGATATAGACTTATATAGGATATAGGAATTTAAATCGGCTGAAATCCTGAAATCCCTGAAATTCATGAAATTCAAGATCTCAGCCGTTCAACTTTTTCTCTGCACGCATCTCGGAACAACTGATTTTTTTTGCACGCATCTCAAAACAGTCCGATGGCTGGATTTGAATTGCAGGAATTTCAGAAACACTGTTCATTGATCTTGAATTTCAGCAGATTCGGATCCAGGATATAGAGTGCGTTCCTGAGAGAAGCTGATGGACTCGTTCAGGCCCTGTTCTTCTTACATTTGGAAATAAGCGTTGGTGTAGGTTTTGAATTGAATTTTACTGTGCATATGGCAAAAAAAAATTTAGTTTAATTAATTTTTTTTTTCACACGCATAGTAACACCCACAAACTGACCCATAGTATCTAGCACAATGATAATATTAAAAATAATTTTGTTTTGTTAGGGGGAAATAAATCTGCTGCTATATTTTGAGAATAACAGGAATCTTTTATTTCAATCACAACAATTTAATTTTTTATGCACAAATCTCGACGAAGAATTTTTCCCACGTGCAGAATCTTAAAAATCAACGGATGGGACCGCAATAACAAGTTCCCATTATTTCCATTATTTCCATGAAATAACAGCATATTTATTTCCTTGTTAGTGGGGGACATGATAGGAGTATTGAATAAATGTGCTTTCATGTATGTTATAAGGTGTTTACTATATTCTAAATGACCACAGCTTATGGCATTGAGGCAACTAATCAGAATTTGAGGATTATGCTCTACGTGTGCGAGGTTTTAGGTTTGAAATCCAAAATGAACAATTTTTTTACGGATATTAAATAATTGGGTTACTTGATTTCCAACATTTACTAAAAAAAATAATAAATCGAGAATTATGCGAATAATTTTTTGATGATATTTAGCTAAAAATTCTTCTAGATATTAATATATGTTGCATGACATGACCTAAAAATATATAATTATGTCATGATAATGTGATAATGACCTCGCTTCAGTTCCGGTTTGACCAATTCCGGGTTGATAGGTTTAATTATGCAAAATCATACCGCAATTTATAAATTCTAAATTTGTCATGATCCTCTATTGAACTCCTAATCTAAAATTCTAAATTACCTTGGTCCATAGTTATGATCTTTCAGAGAGATACAATCACTGTTAATCACCGGAAGCTTTTAGATTTTCAAGTAATTCCTCTCAAGTCCGATAAAGAGAGCGAGAAAGACGACATCGGCAACGCTCTCTTCTGCACAATGAGAGACATCCGAATCGCAAGTTCTAGACAAAAATCCTCTTCTTTAATCACTCAAGACCAATCTCTATTCTTTTAGAGAGAGAGACGGAGAGACGTAAGAGAGAGAGGGACGGAATAGAGAGCAAAAGAATGATATATCCAATTTTAATAGATGCCTCTGTATATACTATATACAGAGTTTATCTGTAGTCTATTTTCTTATTGGATATTTTTTTTATTGGATTCTTAGCGGATCTAAATTTAGAACTTGTCTATATTTGAGTATTTACTTATTTACATAACATTGTCATATTTAATTGTGTCTCCTAGGAACCAATAACATAATTGTATTATTTACAAATTTTATATAAAATTTTGACCATCACTAAATCATAAAGTTATTAATACACATTCTACACATTAAAGACCCCACTTCTCATGACACATATTGAACCCGATAAATCATATGTAATTTGATCACTTCATAACAGATCTAATTAAATATTTGATAGTCTATTATTCAATATTGTAATTAATTAATTAATTGAAATTAATTCCATAACGGAACGCCTCGCTGTTTACTGTAGTATGTAATACTTGGGTTTTCTGGATTTTATAGTCCCCTCCCTGTAATATTAATGCATTGAATGGATGCCAAAGAGCCGAAGTATCTCAAATTCAAAGGAAACCATTTAGCAAACGAATCCATATCACTCCGAGGTATCTCAGTTTTTGAGTATAAATCTGATCCATTTGTTATATACTAGCGCGGATATTAAAGGGATCTCGTCAATTACATGTAGGAAATGTTTTACCGGCCACATTATTTTGTCGAAATCAAATGTTAATTTCTGAAATTAAATATATATTAAACCGTATTTGGCGTACATTTGACAAACAAGTGAGAAGAAAAAAGATTACGACTAGAATTGCAAAGAATATTCACTGTGCAGTTCTAAAATATATCTTGAATTTAATTTTACACATAAATTTTAGTTCAAATAGGAATTGAAATTGAATTGTAACCCTATGCCCTATCTGAATTCTCAACATTACAGGTTTGAACCGGATTACTCGGATTTTGATCGGACGGTACAAATTGAGACAGAAACAAACATTACATTAACTAATATAATCCGGACAAGGTCCTAATCCTGAAATAAGAAAAACTCTAACCCCTCTATGAGGCAAGCAGACAAGTGGTCTCTGATCCCAGTCTGGTCAAACACCTGATAAATTTGTGTTCTGAATTTCTGATGTGTTACCAGCATTGTACCTTCCCATATGGGAAATTATGTTAGCAATACCACATGGGGTCACCTCTGTACTTCCTTTATTTGAAACAACATGACATCTCTTGTGGACCACAAATCAATCCAATCCACCAGCAAGACAGATTTTAGACAAGAATCCAAATAGATATCAGTCATGCTCGTGCTCATTTAAATTTCATTGGTTCGACTACAAATGGCCATTTAGTACGAGGTTTGATTTTGAGACAGACGGTGGCATTATTGAAAGCTTCTCTATTTATATGGAACGAATTATTTTTTTTCTCTTAGGATCCGACCAAGATAAATCTTCCTGCATGGTGCAAAACTGAGTTATGAAAATCTCCCCGAATTATTGGTGCCACTTGTTATTTGTTAATTTGTCATATGGTCGGACTTTTTGTAGCCATGTAAAATCAAACAGAAAGCGGTGGTTAATTGATTATCACCACAAATCACCACAAAAGATGTCGATTTTTGTAGGGCATGCTGTGGCTTTGCTTCACCCAACGTCTATTTGTCAATATACAGAAATTTGGTGAAAGTTTCTTTCGGTGCTCTGCACTTTTGAGTTATTCAATTGGATTTAGTAGACTATTAATTTTTTTTTTAGGGGTAATTGTGAAAATACCACTCCAAAACTTTCAAATTATGAAAATGCCACTTCAAACTTTGAAATTGTTAAAATGCCACTCCAAACTTCATTAATTTGTAAAAATGCCACTCCAAATAATTAATGACAAAAATACCCTCGCCCGTCCATCTCCGCCCCCGCCCCTCTGCCGCCTCCTCCCGCACCCTCCGCCGACCCGACCCTCGCCCGTCGCAAGAGGCGCAAGAATCAGTTATCGGGCATGATTCTCCTCGTCAGCGTTCGCATTCTTCGCAACCCCTCCTCCTCCGACAAGCACCAGCACCATCAAACCTTCCTTTACGACCCCTCTCTGCCGCGCTCAGCCGCCATTCGGAACAGTAGAAGAAGAGAAGGCAGGATAAAGAAGAGGAGAAGAAGGATATTTTAGTCATTAATTATTTGGAGTGACATTTTTATAAATTAATGAAGTTTGGAGTGGCACTTTGACAATTTCAAAGTTTGGAGTGGCATTTTCACAATTTGAAGGTTTTGGAGTGACATTTTCACAATTTTCCCTTTTTTTTTATTAAAAACTATCTGTCAACAATTATGTGAAAAACCACAAAATTCTAATTTGTTTAGTTTGACGAGGATTATTTTTTTTTTATCTTAAAATAATTACAGAAATTATTATTATTTGTCAACCTATAAATTAATTATGATGTTTAAATGTCAAGCTATAACGTACGTGTTGGTATATAAATTATTTGTCAATTTAATATTAAGCACCTGTGACTTGTGAATATATATATGAACTTAATGGTTGCAGTAATAATAATACTCGTAATTAAAATAATGATGCTGATATAATAAAAAATAATAGCAGCAATAACAACAGCTATGGTGGTGGTTACGATGACAATAGATAAATAACATAAAAAATAATAATCCCCATTTTACGTACTTCTAATTCACTATTCCAGCCATTAGTTGGATAATAAATTGGAACTGACTCCGCTGCTTGTCAAATAGGAGAGCAAGATCCTACTTGTCTAAATTGAACCATTTACCTGTATTGAGATTCATGTATTAAAAAATTCAATAGCTAGATTTAGACAAGCAGGATCCTGCTCTCCTATTTGGCGAGCAGAAGAGTCGGATCTTAATAAATTAATCTATTCCTAATCCTCTAATCCGCATTTGAAGGAAGTAGAAAGCTCGCTATTCCATTATTTCACGGCAACTGCCAGACTAGGCTTAGCAGGCCTTTTCTTTACGTAGATCAAACCTACAAAGGCTTAACCCAAAGGCCCAAAAGCCTTTCCAAATCTGCTCGTTGTATTATAGTGCTCCAAACTAATGTTCTGAAAATTTTGATTTACCAACCCATGT
The DNA here is from genome assembly GCA_964058825.1 of Carex arenaria. Classification (NCBI taxonomy): domain Eukaryota; kingdom Viridiplantae; phylum Streptophyta; class Magnoliopsida; order Poales; family Cyperaceae; genus Carex; species Carex arenaria. Next base: position 55,583 of record CAXKVW010000288.1, on the reverse strand, counting down.
TGGTAATTTATCTTTAAATTTTTTTAGAAACCTAGCTTTTGATTCGCCCCTTCTACTCGTAAATTTTTTTCATTGCTTATCATAACGGTACCATTCTACCGAATATTTCATTTTATTTAAAAATCGGGAATCCTATCAAAACACATAATTCAGTGAAGCCCAGCTTAACGACCACACAAATAACAAATGCACAAAAGTAGAGGATCTACATTGCTTGAACTCAAGTATACTGTTTTTTCTTTAAAAAAAAAGTGTAGGTTTGGGGGTAAAGCTATGAAGCTACTAGCACATGCAAGGAGAAGTGTCAACAGTCATTGTTTAGAGATGGGGAAATCGTGCTGTTATTAAACAGAACTGCCTGATCTGACACACATCATCCAAGCCGTCTGATAAATAATAGCGTGGATTTCCTAATCCAATTCGAACATTTAGAATTCAGCTCGAACAAGTGCAATATATTTAATGCTCGCAAGAATAGCTAAACAGATGCAAGAAACATTTAAGCTCTGTTTAATAACAATAAACTACACCGACCGTTGTACCCGCAACTTGTTAGCAACATAAAGGAGGTGACTGATGTTTGTCGGAGGGTAATTCTGTAGTAATTTTACATTTGAAGTAAAATCTCCTGACAATATGCGCTTCCTTGCAAGGATCACCATTGCACAACACACTCTCAGTAAAGTTTCCTGCACAAAAGGCCCAAATATTCAGTACAACAAATTAAGAAACTTGTTAAAACATAGTATAACCAAATGGCTGCTACAAAATCATAGTCAATCCAGTTAATTAACCTAAAAAAGACAGAGAGAGAAAGAAGTTGTCAGATTAACCAGTTAATCGGTTGTTATTGTAGAAGATATTGGATAAAATTAGCTAAAATAGTCATACAGTAGCTACTTTGTCTCTAACCTAGGCACACTTGGCAAAAAGACCCTAAACTACAAGTGAGCTACCACAAGTGAATTCCTCAATGGATCCTTGTTTGCCCGGTAACTACTAGTCTACTACCAGTCTTAGCAGGTTTTTGAGCTCCATTGCTGGCGCGGTGCATTTAAAAGAACACAAAGAAAATTAATAGTGAAGTAACTCAGACTGATGCTTAATGGCCTAATAGGAAAAGCACCAATAGAGAACCAAAAAATAATCAGGAAACTATACCTGAGGACCCTGGGGATCGCTTAGAAGGACATCCCAGATGTGAAGCGTATCAGCCAAGTTGAATTCATGGGTCAGTAGCAAAGTTATCCATCTAAATGCATAGAACTGAGGATTAACCTACAACAAAACATTTGATTTGTCAGTTTCCCCTCATCTTTTAACATATTTCATGCTGATTTTGAAGTTTACCCTTTTTTTATCTTTATGCAGCAACAAACCCTCAACCATCCCTAATTCATCTCTGTAACCCATATAAACCCACACATATGGTGCGCAAACAATGAAAATAAATAAATAAATAAATAATTTCTGGGTACACAAACCTCAGTTTTAACCTCCAAATGGTGCCACACCTCGGGGTCATGTAATTTGAGAAGCTGAGATAATTTATTCAATGTAGATATTATACCGACTTCACTGTTGTCCAGCTTCTGACAAAAGTGGTCTCTAAATCCACTCAGCAATTCCACAAAGCAAAAGAATGAATCAGCTTCAGCCCAGGCCTGTTGCAATGTATACAAATTTTGGAAAACCATTTCAACTACCGGTTCTAGAACCTTGAAGATTAATGTTCCTGATGACAATGAAAGATATTTTATAATATAAAAGTATCCTTTTTCTGTGTCAAGTGACTTTCTTTTTCTCCCTTGCTTAAAATGAACCAATAAAGGTCCTTTAAACATCATAACATCCACATCAGAAATAACCGTACAAAATGTTATGCCAACTTTATTTTGAGGTCTGATTTGGACCACATAAATAATAGTATTGATAGAAAACAGAAAAAGGTTTTGCAAATTATAGAAAAAAGTGTACTGGATTTACAAATATTTTTTTTGTACTTTTGAATAACAATGACCTTGTGTACAGTAACACTGTCAACTTATAGATTATTCCGGTGAAAAATGTATACGACACAGCTGACAATTTTGCCCCTCACCTTAAAGGGCCTCATTTTGTCTTTCACCGAATCCAAATCACTAATTTAATTGGATTTTTGTTCGCTATTTCGGATGTGCTGGTTACAAAACCATTTTGCCTCTTTTGAGGTAACATTTTCAATTTTCAATGTAGAGTCAAATCGTTGTATCATAAGATAATGTTGATTGAAATTCTGCTCTGTTTAAACAATGTTTTTTTTTTTTTTTTTTCAAATGATGCCAACAACCCTGGGAGTTTAGGAATGTTAAATGTTATTACGGATATAGAAATTTGCAGTTTAAGCCACAAAAGAAAGACATAAAAGTAGAAATAAATTTAAGAATGATATTACATACTGCATTTGTAACATCTGGATCACTCCTGAAAACATAAAAAAGCGGGGCCAGAATCTCATTCATCCCTTGAACATATCTTAAACCAGAATTTAGTTTTGCAAATATGATCAGTACATTCCTCAGTGAGTCCTACAAAAAAGTACAATACAACAGAAACAGGAAGTCATTTCAGGTGTTTAGCAATACCAATGAACACTGCGGACAGCAATTTCAGCAAGCGAGATGAAATCACAGCTCACTGCTGGTATTGGTACGCTATGATATGGAATCAAAATGTACTAAAATAAATGATTGAATAGTGATAGGTACAATTGAAGTTATCCTTTGGAAACCTCACACAGCAAGAAATAACAAGTACACTTTAATAGCATATGTACCAGTTGTTTATGGATACATGAAAGGACAGTAGTATGTAACTGGATAACCCTAACTTTGTCCTTCTGTCTCTCCACATAAACAAGGGAGAAGGGGATGAATGGATTGTTTTGAAAAAATTGGCAAGCCATACAAATAATTTCATGTTCCAAAGTGGTACATTCAATACTTGCAGAGGATGTTGTCTACAAAATGATTTTAGGTTTCTCTTTGTTACAGAGAAAAATTACCCAGCATTAAGTAGAGATTGAGGTTTACCTGATTGGACATTGCAAGAGAGGAGTCCCCACAGAAAAAATTCATGTCAGGATGGGTTCTTTTCACATCCCGATCAATCTGCTCTATCATCTCTGAATCCTTCCACAAATAAGTGTAGTCTATTACCCAACACACTTGTGGAGATATTGCATTATCAAAATCAATTAAAAGGTGGTAATATACCATAGGCCCATAACGTTTGCAAATAAATTTGGCTATTCATCTAATCAAGCTGAATCTATAGTGATAACTTATACTCTGAATTAGAATTATACTTTCCACAATTGAGTTTTATTTAACAGAATCAAGAAAATAACATAATAAAATTAGTTGATTAACAATACTTGTCTCTCAATTCGCATGATTTAGTTACAAAACCTTACATTATTATTGTTTATTGTCTGCATTTTTGCTGCCATATCTCCCATGTTATCATTTTTCAATAACCAATTCAACATTTGAATCATTCACTTACAAAATTTAAGAAATAACCACCGACTAGGACCCAAAAAGAACTATATTTCATAAACAACATAGTTAATGTTAATCATAAAAGCAAAATGCACATGTAAGCATGAGCCAAATATTCTAAGAACTTGAGTACCAGGGAATCTCAAACTTCTGCATAAAGGCTGATGATTTCAAAACACAAGTTATATTTACCAACGAAGAATCGGAAAATAAGATCTCATACTACTGGAAATCCTCATTTACTGAAATTGTCTTAAAGGTAAAGACATAATGCCAACCTCCAACAAAAACACAATTTGGTAGTAGCAGAAAGATATGCAACTTTCAGAGGTATGGAAACCCTGCCGATATTTAAAATATCTATTAATTCAATGAGCAATCTTATTTTCTACAACAAATCAGCAATAAATGCAATATATGCTAAACTAATTAAAGATCAAATTTACCGTATACACCTAATTTATATGCAACTCCTCACTAAAAAGATTAACGACTTGACATAACCTACCAACTATGTTAGACAAAATGATCTTCACACAAGTACACAACACCCTTACAGTTCTCATGAAAAAGAAAAGAGTACCTGGAAGAACTGATTCCACATGCTTGACTGCCTTTGGCTCAAAGGGTGTTCCCCAGGTGCAATGTTTGATCTTTCAAGTGATTCACTGCTGTTATTTATTAGTATTTCACCCATATTTTTACTGGCTTCTTCTACCCTTCTAGAAACTTCTGACTATCTAGCAAAAAAATAATGCTTTATAACTGGGAAAAATATGCATTGACAATATAAGACCAATTTTTCAGTACCAATAGTCTCAAAGGTATGACTTGTTGCAAAAACATACCGTATTTTCCAATAAAAACTCGTTTTTAAATGCCATGTATTGTGCTCGTCTCTTCTCCAATTCCTCTCTCCAAGAATGCCGATCCATAGGTAAATATCCCAAAAGGAGCTGCAAGATATCAGCAGAAGTATCAATCCTTATTATTTCCTCATATACATCTACATTCACATATCATTGAGACTTGTAAATACCTTCCAGGTAAACTCAGTGACAAGAAAACAAAGATTTTTTTTTCGAACATATATACATATTCTGTACAGCATAATAAACATAACAGGTTTCTCAATTTTGCAATTTAGCTTCAAATTACAGACTGAGTTATCCCTAAATTGTGCAATTGTGATTAACAATAACCTGATGATATTGTTGTCATCAACTTCACAATAACCAAAATCGAGCTTCGATTTGAATCTAGCATAACTACAATTTTCCTTTGTTTATGCAACTAGGTGTCAAGGAGCCCAAAAAATAAAAGTCAGTCTGGATACCAAACTAATTCCTAACCAGAGAAATTAAAAAAAGTGAGTTGATGCAGTACCTTCCATACAGTAGATCGAATTCCTGCTACATCTGGAATTCCCTCAGAAGCCAACTTACGCAACTCATCAAGATCTACCACTTCCTTTGATAGCTGAACAGCACAAGAAAGAAATAATCAAGAAAATAACCATGCACAGATAGGCATTTAACTTCAATAGAGACATCAGACACTTCCAATAGTTGAGTTCACATAAGAACTACCAGTACTCGATACCATTAATTTTTTTATAACCTCGCAGCCTCGAATTAAACCAAACCAGCTGCTGTCGGAATGTGGGTTAAAAGATAATGACCATACCTGAACACAGAGGAGGGACTGTCTGGAGATCTCCGACTCCGTTTGAGACGGAGAAGACGGAGGTGAGCAGGAGGAGGGTGCAGTGGCGCCGCTGCCGTTGTGGCGAGGGGAGACGGAGGCCCAGAGAGAGTCACTCAGCCACTCGACCAAAGCTCCTTTTCTCTGCATTTTGGTTAAGATTGCTCCTTCGTGACAGCGAAAGTCGACTCTCACTCAAGATCTACTCTCTTTCATTTTCAAAATTTCTGAGGAAATCATGCATTTTTCATTTTCCTCTTTTCCCTCAGCTACCAGCGACGGTGACCAATCAACTCGATCCGTCTCTCCTAAAAAAAAAAAAACTGGATACGTCGCGTCTCTCTCACTCTCTGAACAACGGAGTTAATCTTACTGTCTATTTTAACACAGAATTTTTTAATATTGGTGTGAATGTAGTCTGCACGAATATTAAAACAAATATAATGATTGAGATTTATTAACTCAAAATATTTTTTTTTGAGTTAATGCAGAGGATACGCGTTCCCCTCTCTCGCGACTGATCGACTCTCGACCGAGTTGTATTAATATTACCGAAGGTACCTCACCGCATGAATTTGAATCCGATCCGTTCGTTATATATTAGCATTGCATTTTATGGAAATTTTATGTATACTTCTAAAAAGCTTCAAAATTATATATTTTCCTCTCTAAACTTCAAAATTACATATTTTTCTCTCAAAAAATTTGTAGCTTGTTTAAGAAAAATGTTGACCTAATATAAAATGAGTATTTTATAAAGGATAAAATGGGTATTTTAAATGAGTTTTAATATCAAAGAAAACAAAATAGGTAAATTTGTGAGTTCCAGAAGTTTAGAAATGGAAATACGTAATTTAGAAATTTAGAGAGAAAAATACGCAATTTAAAAGTTTTTGAGAGGTATACATGAAATTCCCCCTACATTTTTGGAAAAGATTGGTCATAATTCTCATCGAACGGTCTATTGAAACTCAAAATTATAAAGTAATGCAGCTGGACTCGACCGTGAGTTTCCTATGGCGCATGTGCTATTATAAAGTAGCTGACAAGCGAACAGTCCGGATCAAACTCAAATTTGAGTTAAACTCAGGCGATATGAATTCTCGTTGAACAGTCCGGATCAAACTCAAATTTGAGTTAAATTCAGGCGATATGAATTCTTGTTGATGGTACTTAGTAAATCGTTAGGAATTAATTTGGATTTAACCTGTCAATAATTTGAGTTGAAATTGATTCAAATTAGAACTAACTCAAATTGACTTACAATAAATCTGAGTTCACCCCAATACATTTGGATCAACTCGGTTGGACTCGGTTGTGCTATTTTGTTAGACTTTATCTGTTTGATTTGTTTTCAGTATAGTCCGTAGGTTTAATTATGCTCCCAAGCAGAATCGATCCTGTATTCCTCTCGTAGAGGAGCCATGCTTGTACCAACTGCCCTATGTAGTGGTGACGACTTTATCTATTTAGTATATTGATATTTGTTAACTAAAAGAAGATTGTAGTCTAAATCTTCATTTATTTTTGCTGGCTCCGCAACAAAACAAGTCAATACTAATTATGCTGAAATTATTATATCACTATTGAATATAAAATATTATTAGAATTGAACGGTTCGATTTTCAAAAATCCAGCTATGTAATAAATGAAAGTTGATCGTTTAGATAGATTAAAATCTCAAATGGATTAAAAAGATAATAAATATGATGTTGTCACAATAAGCGAGTTGACTCACGAATTGATTTGAGCTACTTGCGAGTTGAATTGTCAACTCTGCTCTAAATGAGTAACTCGAGTTAAATCTAAGTTGTCTAACTCGGACTCAATTCAGTCCCTGAGTGAGTAGGGTTGCTAATGGGTCAATCTCGGCCCAAATCATACCAGTTCAGAATTTTAAACAACATAATCAGATTCTGTCCAAACTTAATGGGAGGAGGAAATGTCCGGACCATGTCCAAACCAAATTCATTTCGGAAAGCTCGCCCCTGTCCGTTTTATCAAGGGTCCTGTCCGAAATTCTCCCCGGACCCCGTCTGAAGTTCGTTTTTGTTGGAAATGGTCTCGTGAAGGGGACAAACTTGGGTCCGTTGCCTATTGGACTCAAATTTGGGTCCATGGGTCTTAAAACCTTCTGATTCTCTTTAAGATCCGTGCGCACGGATATTAAAAAATATACACAAATATTAAAGTGATGCGCACAGATCTTAAAGCCGATCGGACGGTTTTAGAACCCATCGTACTCAGTTTGAGTCCGATGAGCATCGGACCCAAGTTTGTCCCCTCGTGAAGGAAGTCAAAGTATTAAACTTTTTTTTGTCCTTTGCACGAGCTTTTGCAATATAACTCTGTTAGGGATAATGAGTTTTGCATAGCAAAAGCTCTCGTGAAGCAAGATTTTTTTAATTTTTTAAGCAAAATCCATGCGGTATATTAAAAAATTATGTTGTTACAAAATAATAATCGTCAACACAGATTTTTTTCTGCCTTATAATTAATATATTAAACGTCGTATTCAAGAACAAAAAATAACATGTCGTAGATATAGAAAACCCCTACAAACAAGAATATTATGATAATATAAAATCGTTGACATATTATGATAACCATAATCTGAGGATGATATAATGCACGCAACAAACAAGAATTTCAAAACTTACAATCATATATGATAAACATAATTGCACAACAAATGATTCAAGCAATTCATTACCACTGATTAGATAAAAGAGGCTAACCAAAACCCAAAATAGAAATACAAATATCTTTTTTTTTTTGAGAGAAATACAGGCGTCAAGCCCCTAAATTTCATTAATTAGGACACAAGTAGTGTCATGAATTACAGTTCATAAAGAAAAATGTAAAAAGTAAAGAAAATAAAGAAAATACAGAAAATGAAAACAGAGCTACAATTAGCATCTTTGCTCCTTGTGTAAACTAATGCACTTGGAACCAACTCCTAAATTCCAACTGTATTTCTATTGCCAATGCCTCTGGTGTACTATGCTTCTCTGAAAATGTTCGATTACACATTTCTCTCCATATGACAAACAACAATACTAACTGTAGCCTTGTAACCCTTGTTAGTACCATGTTTTCCTGACTCAGTATGACCTTTTTGTACTCCCCTCTTCTGAATTGGTCTGTATAGGCTATGGGCGGTATGCATCTATGTAGTTATCTTCTAACCTGCTCCGTGTAGTGAGATTGGCCAAACAAGTGTTTGACTTATTCCATTGTCTGCTTACACAAGCAGCACCTATTGATCATTACCCATCCTCGACGCATTAGGTTATCCACCGTGAGAATTCTGTTTTGTAGCATCATCCACAAAAAGATTAGAACTCTTGTTGGTCCCTTGATCTTCCATATCCGGTTTAGTGTGGATTCAATATATGTTCCTTCATCCAACGCCTTGTAACATGTTCTAACAGTGAAATCTCCTGTCTTTCTCCATTTCTACTTAGCTCTGTCTTCTTCTTCTCTTGTCTGCACTATGTTGACCTGCAACAGTTGTGCATGTAGCATCTGGTACTCATCTTATGCTTCCGGTGTTCGCAGTGCAGGCACCTGCACATCCCAGTGCTCCTGCTCCATTGCCTCATGAACTGACATGTTTTGGTACAGGGCAGCTGAGTAAATTGCTGGGAATTGTTGACGCAGGGGTTGCTGCATCCACAAGTCTTTCCAGAATCAGATGTGCATGCCTTTCCCTAGCTGAAATGAGACTGACACTGTAAAGAACTTGCCCATGTCCCTCAGGTTTGCCCAAAATGTTGTGGTGTTTGCAATCTTCCACGGCCTGACCGTTGGTTAGCTCAGGTTAATGAGCTCTATCTAGCTTGGTTTATGCATTTGCACCCAATACCACATCACCTTCATTAGCAATGCCCGATTAAAGGCTGTTAAGTTCTTGACCCCTAACTTTTTTGGCTTGATTAGCATGTCCCATGAAACTAGACTTAGGTATCTAGTTGTATTCCCTTTGTGCCCATGTCACAGAAATTTTCTCCTGATCTGAAGAAATACAAATATCTTTCATCACAAAAAAGTTAGAACTCCTCAACAAACTAGTTCAAACAAATGTTTAACATGTCCATGCCCAACCGACCTGCACAACATATTCAAAAAATGAATTAGGTTAATCCTTAGAATAATTTAATCTAGACCAACTGATCAAGGATAATAACTTATATTTTCTAGAAATTATGAAGTAAAGGAATAACCTAAGGTACAGGTACATACTGGTATTCACAAACACAGGGGAATCTAAACCAAAAATTAACAGGACAAAAACCATAGGTCCGTAAATACAAACTGGTATTCACAAGCACAAGTACTGGAACTCTTTAGGATAGGTACAGACTGGTACGCTTAAGTACTGACCTATAATAGAAAAGGCACAGATTCAATAATAGGTACAGACTGGTATGCTCAGGTACTGACCGAAGAAAACAATATTATGAAATTATATAGATAGAACAATAGTAGAATCACATAATATTTAAAGTGTTTGTAAACAGTTGTAGTTTTATTCTGAATTATTTTGAAATAAATATAATTTAGAATAATTATACGTGACAAGACTGTTTTGCCCCGATTCTGGGGCGGGACACCTTCTGTCTCCATCAGTTCGGATCTCCTAAAGTAATCCAACTTTTGAGTTTAGATCCGGACTGTCTGATTCGAATCCGGCCGTCATATTAAAAAGGCCTCGTGTGCTCCACCTCGAACCAGATTGACCGGGATTCGAATCGGACGGTCCGGATCTAAACTCAAAGTTGGGTTACTTTAGGGATCCGGACCCCTCTCATATGGTTCTAATATAAACTATTTTTTCTATTCTATTAAATATATTGTTTATCATTTATAGGCCCAGAAGTTGAAATTCAAAAGCCCGCATTTGATTATTGTAAGTTAAATCATGCCCAATACTCGAATTGATACGGTTCTCCAATCTCCCCTTTGGTAAAAAAACATTGTGTCCGTGTCTTGCTACGTAAAAATAATTAAGTATATATAGTTATATAAACTTATATAAAAATAAACATTGTAATAAAATAATTTAAAATAATAATGCTAAAGCATGGGATATGGAGGGTACATATGTCAAATTTTGTTAATATTTTAACTCTATCTATATTTTCAATTGAAAACTATTTAAGTTAATACTTTTTATAGATGACCAAATCGCTTGAAAGAAAAAAATGTAAGTTAAGAAAAAAAATTACAACAATTGCTTTCTTTATTTTTATTTTTTTTAACAAAAGTGGAATTCCACCTGTTTTATTACGAAACATAGTATATACAATTGCTTTCTTTATAATAACTATAAGTGAGGCAAATTCTTTTGTGGGATGTATGACTTCTACAACGTGCTCACTATAAATTCATTCATTCTTAAATTGGAATTTTTTTAATTCTTCAATTTGACTTTCAACATGAGAAAAAATAAGTTTATTTTTTTTATACTGACGGAATGGTTGTATATTATTAAATCTTTCAAGTATGTTATAAATAAGTTGTCAAGAATTTTAACTTTTGCTGCTATCTACAAAATTATATACATTTCAAACAAGCCCTTTTTTCTTTCCTCGCATAAAATGTACAGAAAAAAAAATCAATTACTACAAAAAAAAAACTGTAGTAAAAAAATACGATTAAAAAACTCGATTACAAAATAAACATATTTTCTTCCAAACTCTAGAACAATAATATCATATTAAATGTATAACTACACGATACTTAATTACAATAAAATAATTATTGTAATTAAAATTAAGTAATATTATAAGCCGAAGCAGCGAACGGTTTTGCACTTAGTTTATTTTTAAAATTTGGCAAAAGAACTGTTTGATTTTGCTATCAAAACCCTTGCTTGGTAATATCCGGACATCATAAATCTCACTTGAACAAGTTACATCTACGAACCGTCTTTAATTAGTAGGAATAATAAATTATAATATCATACCTTAACATCTACATCCTTGCAACTTAAATAAGTTTCTAAATAATGTTAACTATTTTTTAGGAATTAAGGTCTTTAAAGTTTCTAACTCACATCCCTGAAATTAATTTTAGAGTTTCTATTAAGCCACGTCAACAATACATTAAAAAAGATAATTAATCTGAGCCAATTATTTAATCTACATGGAGTATAGAAACAGTTTCATAATATGAAATTTTACTGCATAGTTTCTAAATAAGAAACTCTCCCACATCCCTGAAACTAAATTAGAAACTGCCACATCAGATTAAAAACTCTAATAGTTTCAGGAATGTAGATGCTCTTGAGGCACACTTAAATTTGTAATGTATAGATTTTCCACCAACATTTACAAATCGGTTCTTATATATTCATTTTTTAATTATCAGTTCATGAAGATGTCTGGTTAATTTTCCTACACCCTATAAAATGGACAGAACAAAAAAAATCTCAAAAGTTAATGAAAGAATAAATATTTATATTTAAATTACATAGATTCTTTATTGGTGTTACAAAATAAAAAAAAATAAAAATTTCGTCTGCAAATGAAAAAAATAATAATCATGATCAACCATTATAGCCTTTTGTAATTATTCTCCTACTTTTATTCACATCTCATTATATATATTTTTTAAATATCTTTGTAGCTTGTGCACTCATATAAAAAATTTGCATGATGAAATAAAAACAGTATTACTTTTGTAATAATTAAAGATGTCGTTTTCAGTTTGAAATTAGATTGATGTTTCCATTTCAGCATAAGCTCGATATCAGTGATTATGTGATTGAATATCTAGACAAAGTTGAAAAAAGGCTGCAAGGATAGAGGGGAAAATTGATATTGAGAGGAGGCTGACTTCAGTTCTCTTCTTTACTGATATATTACATGAATTGCTTCTGTATTCCTAAATAGGCTATAAAAAGAATGGACAAGATATGTCGGTTGTTTTTGTGGGGCAACAATGAAAATGGCGGGAGAGACATGTCTTTGATAAATTGGAAAACAGCTTGTATGCCGAAAGAATGGGGAGGGTTGGAAATAAGAAATTTGGAGATTCAAAATATCTCATTGTTATTGAGATGGTGGTGGCTCCTTTATCAAAACAAAAATTCATTGTGGCAGTTTTGGGCTGCAAGGTTGAGGGGCCGGGTAAACAGAGGGAGTAATCTGGTTGTGTCGTTGAGGAGTGGGTCTTTATTTTGGTCTCAATTGTTAAATTTGAAGGATCTATTTCGTTAGAGCTCGAAATGGAATATTAGAGATGGAACCTTAATTTCTTTCTGGTATGACACATGGCAAGTGGCACCGCTAAGGCAATATGGGGATGGCTTGCCGAGACCTTTGCACCCAAATCTGTCGTTGTCATATGCTATTTCGAGATTAGATGAGCTTCTGCCAAACCTTTCAATAGTGGGTCCTACGTTGGTATCCACTAAAAAAAATACCATCATGTGGCACTGGGAAGCAACTGATGAATACTCCTCAAAACCAGCTTATGCCATTTTGATGTCAGCAGGAAATATCAAATGGCGGTTTAATAATTTGTGGGCTGCTAAATGTCCTATGACAACAAATTAAGAGTTTTATGTATATGGCTTTGAAGGGTAAAATTTGAACACAAGATGTGTTGTTAAGAAGACACATACAATGCCAACTGGGGTGTGTGTTATGCTCTTCATGTACCCTAAAGACAACAAGACACATCTTGTTTATGTGCTTGTATGCAACATGGGTATGGGACCAAATATCAGTGAAGTTCGATATTTGTTATATCTGTAACTTTTTAAATCATTGATTAACTAGCAAATTTTAAATTTATGACTAATTAAAAATTTTAGCTAAATAACGAACAAATAAGTCTATAATTTAAACATTCGCTAAGAAAACCATAATAAAATTTTGATGTCACAAAATTTATTTATTTCTAAAGTTAAATTAATTAAGACGATCGATTCGAAGTAATAAATTGGATTATACAACGTGATTACTAAACTAACTTAAATTTGTGAAATTTGAACTAAAGATTACGAATAAAAGATTCATAAAATAAAATACAAATTTTGTGACATAATAGAATGTAAAGTGATTATTATATGGAAACTCCAAATGTTAATCAAAATTTGCAAACTAAAAAAAAAAAAAAATTGATGAAGTTATTAAAATTGAACGAAGAAGGTTCGAAGCATTCGTAAGAAATTTAGAAACGCAAATTCACGTTTAAATTGGTTGGTTCATGGAATTATTTTAATCAATACATTCTCTTTCTTTTCTCTCTGTGGAAAATGTGAACCGTTCATCCATATCTGCACGAATCTCAAAGCAGTCTCCTTTTTATAAAACCTTCCTTCATTCTCTCTTTTTCCTTTCTCCCCCGTTGCCTCTCTTCTTCTCTCTGGGGCGCCGACCCTACCCCTTTGTTCGCCTCTTCCTTCCTGGAGAAGAAAGCCCCGCTCTCTCTCTCTCTCGTGGATTTGAAATTCGTCGCTCCACCTGCTCCCATCGCATCGCCCTCGTGCGATTGTCAGAGCGTCGTTGACGCTTTGGCCCGGTTGCGTGTTCGCTACCCTATAACGGTTATATATACCTCTCTTTCTCTCGTTTTGGCTTTGGCTCTGTTGATTTCGCTCGTGTGCTGGCAAACTCCCTATCTTGCTCTCTCTTTTCTGTTTTTCCTCTGTGATTTGCGAACCTCAAAACCCTAGGGTTTGAGGTTGTTCCCTGTGCTTGCGTTTGTTCCCTGGTGCCTTCCTATGCTGAGCCTGGTGCTTGGCGGTGCCATTTTGTGGTGGTGTTGGCTGATTTATCTTGACGGCCGTGAGACGAGCCCCCCTTTTTGCTTGGTACCGGTCGCTTTTTGAGTATCTCGCTTGTGACCCTCTTCCTATCGGGTAAGGGTTCAACCCCCTGTTTTTCCTTTTTCTCTGTGATGCCTGCTGTGTGATTCTGTTGCTGGTACCAGTCGGTATCGTTGTATGCTGTGTTGCTTGTTCTGGTACGATGGCTGTTGAGCCTTTCTGTTTTGCTGTGATGTGCTGTGCTTTTGTTGATTTCTTGCTTGTACTGACCCTTGTTGTTCTTTGCTGGTACCGGCCTTGCTGATTTTTGTTTGCCTTACCGGCCTTGTTCTGTCCCCGGCTTCTGTGTTGTATGTGTGCTGATTTGTGGTGTTGTGTGCTTGGCTCTGATTTGTGCTATGTGTGTTTGTGGTTGTGCAATGCCAGTACCAGTAGGTACTAGCCCAGTGCCGTTGTGTATGGTTCTGTGATTTGTTACCAGACTTTGACCAGACAGGGACCATATTGGAAATAATTATAAGCTGGGGCTGATTTTGTAAAATTCCAGTCCCTATGCCAAATTAAATTCTTGAGGGGCTAAAATGCATAAAAATATTGGAATAAATGAGGCTTCGGCCTCTTTGCTGTTGGGTTGAGAAAATTGAAATAAAAATGGATAACCAAAAGGAAAGGAAAGAAAATTATGGAATTTAGAAATTTTTCAGAAAAAAAAAGCATAATCGTCGGATAAAAACGCAGCTGGTAAAATTTAGGCTTTATAAGGAATCGAATAAAAATCGGATGCTTATGTAAACCTAAATTAGCTCGGGAAATGATTAGAAAAGTCCAAGGCATTGTTGCCTCGATAGATAGCTCATAACATGAATTGAGCATATGTTCGCTTGATATTGGACACTATATGATCCCGAAACAAACCTTGAATAAAACACCCACAAATTAAATAAATTAGAATTTTATAACAAGTTTTAAATTTAAAACCTCTTTAAATATATATATATATATATATATATATATATATATATATATATATATTTTGTTGTTGTTGAATCTTAAACGTAATTTCGTTGCGAATAAATAAGGACAATTAATTAGCAACGAAAAGAATTATTTTATACCTAGATTCGACATGACGAAATAACGGTAGAATTAGAATAGTTGTAAAATAACGAATTGCGCGACTTAATTAGAAACAATTAAAAACTACCACTCGACTCGTGGTTAAATAGAATAATTTGATTACGTGTTTTAAAATAAAAATAAAAATATGAGTATGTAGTTAAATTAATTAATGAGACGTATTTTTATTTTATATGACGTATTAACAATATATATAGTGCAACAATGTACATTTTTCTCGAATAAGAACGTTAAATAGTATTTAGTACCTCGAATTCAAAGATTTGTAAATAGAAGCTCCTGATGTACTTTGACTAATAAAAACAATCCTATTTTGGACAAATGAACTATTTTTATTTTTGTAATAAGATATCGTAGGGGACGACATAACTATCATACGACATTTTTACAAAATAAATTATTTAGAGTAACCCACCTCCTAAATTTATTTAGAAAATAACTACTAATCGTAAATAAAAATTAAACTTAATGAATTGCTAATTAATTAGGACAATTAATTAATAACATAAAATCATTGGATGATTATTATAGTAACTTTAAAGTAATAAATTTTGATTTAAACTAAAATATAAATTTAATAAAACATTAAGTTAATTTAGTTACAGATTTTAGTTTAAATAATTGATCACTAATTAGAATAAAACTTAGGAAATTAATTTAAAATATAAATTATAAGTTGTTAATTAATTAGTATAATTAATTAATAATCTACTTTTATTTTATAATACGTAGTTGAAAATAATTTCAATTATTCCTAGTCAAAGTAATTAAAATTACTAATCATACTTCTATTTTTATACATTGAAATAGGCTTAATTATCGCACTAGTTAAGATAGTGGATGACCTACGTACGTTTATATTATACGTATGAAAATATATTTTTGTTTTGACAATTAATTAAATGAAGTGTCTTGATAATATAATTATTATAGTAAACGTACTTGTCATAGAAATTAGCATAATTAATTAATAAAACCTAATTCTAGTTTTTATACATATTATAATACATAGGTAATTAATAGCACATATTTTATCGAATAATTACTTAATAAACTTAATTATTGTTGCAATAAATTTCAAACTCAAATCGGTTCAATCCGATTGACTAAATAGAAAATTTTTATAAATCAAATTGGACAAGAATTTAACAACAACACATTAATTGGGGACAAGAGTTAGTATAATCTAGCGTAGATTCTTACTTCGTTTAAATTACGTAATTTCAGATCCACAGATTCCGTACGAGCCTGACCTGTGTTTCGATTTGACCGACACGCTGATCGGAGCCTACGAAGATCCCGCTGCCTTCATTGAGGGTTAGCTGCCGCGTCTTCAGCCCTACAGGTGTGGGATATCTGAATTATTTCTTTCGTGGGCGTACTCTTACCAAGTCGTTCCACTTGACCTGACATCCGCACTTTATTTTAAGTAGATGCATTAAAACTGTAGAGCATGTTTATTCTTTCTGCACTGTAGGTAGAAATTGCATAAACCCCGATAAATAAAGAATTTACTGTTTATTAGGAGTAGGGTAAATAAAATAACATTATATATATTATTATTAGAATATTAGGTTATTAGATTGCCTTCTTCTCGTAGAAGGCAATATATTATTGCATATTTATACGCATGCATTGGTGAGAGCTGAGTAGAGACTGAATGACTGTGCTCCGGTTCGTGGAATGGGACACGAGTCGGCCTCGCAACCATTGAGCCGGGGTGTCACTTGACCTTCCGGATGGTCTTCTAGGACTTATATTATATGTATAAACTTGATTATGTATTCATTCGATCATTTTACCATTCCGTGCGGGCCGATCTCGAGCCCTGAGGCACGAACGATTCTGGAGTGATCTCCACCTACATTAGGAGCTACATTGCCTAGAACGAAGGCCGATCTCGAGCCTTGATACGTGGGACCGATCTCGAGCCCCTTTTTCCTATTGATCTGGCCAGACGGTAGAGTTCTCACCTGCTCATGAGGGATGAGATTGACAACTTTTACGACTTGCATTGTATGATTTCTCCTATTTTATATGTTTGGTTATGGATTGTTTTAGAGTAAGGAACAAACACCGAATTAAGATATGTTCATCGGCTAGCGTGTTATTAACTTGTGAGTAGTGCTCGGTGTCACTAGGCACCGTGTATCACTAGACTCTATGATCGCAGTCCTTAGACATATCTTGAGGATCTTTGATCCGATTAGCACAGCACGGGGTGACTATTATTCGTACTATTATTATATGAATTCTACACTCAGTATTCCGATACTGATTTCTCCGATTTGACTATAATATTAAACTCCGCTTGGATTTTTGTTTGGGGAGACTTTTGCATGTTGGCATACTAGAGTAATCGCATCATGATAATGATTAAAGTATTTTTGATTTCTATTAGATACTGAGATAGGGACACACAATTGCATATTTAAATTGTAAAATCGTAACAACATTTAAATGTTAAGTTAAAGTGCTTTGATCATAGAGGACCCCTGGAGATATAGTTCTGGGTCCCATATTGAGTGATTTATCACTCACCCATAAGTTGTTTCGTGGGTTTTAGGTACAGATTCTGGCAATCCATAGCAGGAGCCGTCAGTAGCTGTCCCCGAAGGCCACTCCGTTGATGATTAGGGTTAGTACCTAGTTGATCTGCGATCCTGTGTTTGTCGCTTTGTATACGGGATCGACAGATCGTTTACTATCTTTTGGCTAGATTTTTGTAGTATGTGACATGGATTGTTGTATTATATATATATATATATATATATATATATATATATATATATATATATATTGTTTACTGATATGTGACTAATGTGACTTGTTAGTATATTTTATATTTGCTTCCGCTGCTTATTTATTTTTGTTCTTAGCCTTGCGTGTTTAATTGTTAATAAACACGAGGCGGGGTTGATCACACATTAATCCAGAAATTCTGGTTTGGGGTGTGACAATATTAATCTCATCAAGAGGGAAGCAACCATACAACAAATATGGATTTCTTTTTCAAAATCTCTGCATCAGTTTTATTATAATTCACATTTGGCGGGGTGTGTTCAAATTGAAGACACATCTTGTATATGGCTTTGGATATCATGGTTCGTATGTGCGGCATGGGCCATTTGGAAACAACGAAATGATCAAGTTTTTAGAGGAAGACATCTACCTCTTGAGCTACCGGTAGATCGGATTGTAGACGAATGTATACTATGGCTTAGTTTTTGTTAGGTGCAGTAGTAATTTCTTTTATTTTTATTTTTAGCTACTTTTTATTTTATTTTAATTCATTCTTTTGTAAGATGTATTTTTTTTTATGAGAAGTATTGTTAATGTAATGGCAGCTCCTGTCACGGAAATTCAAAAAAAGAATATCTAGACAAAAACGAGAATATGTCAATAACTCAATCAACGATAATGAATATTATGATTAGTATGAACAATCAACAAATTCATGTTCTACTTAATTAGCTCAAAAGTCACTGTCTACACAAATTATGTCGCAAATCCACCTCTTAATCATGAAATACACAGGCACGCGTCAGGTGTATATTTTTGAAACTTTTTTCTTTTACAAAAGTTCAACCTATAAATTAAAGACAAAAAAAGAAAACAAAGAATGCATTGGTGACTATCAGTGTTTTTAAACGATATTTTGTTTATGCATGTGAAAAACCAGTGCATATGCAAATTTTAATGCAGAATTATATATGAATTACAATGAGTTATTAATATTAAAAGAATATATATAAAATAAAACTAATACAACACAATGATGTTCTAACTTAATGGTTTGTGCTCTTTAATCACCACACTCTCGGAATTCAGATCTAGTGAAGTAACCCAATCTTTGAGTTTTAAATCAAGACCATCCGATTTGAATCCAAGACAATCCATCCGGATCAGGAGTGCACACATCCCGAGAACGGATTTGAATCACGAGACGATTCTGAGCAACGGATTCAAATCGGACGGTCTCAATCCAAAACCCAAAAATTGGGCTACTTTAGGGAATCCGGACCCATGGATTCAAGCCTCCCTAAAGCAATTATTTTCTAAACTTTTTCAGATTTGGAAGCAACTACATGGACCGCATATACAAAATCGCATAAGAAAAATTGCATGAAATTCTGAATAATAAAAACACCGGTGGCTGTTGACCACTCTTGTCAAGACTCAAGCAAGAATCAAGATATGGGTTATAGTCAGGAACAATGGTTTTTGTTTCACTTTTTCTTTGTGTTTAACATTTTTTATTTCTTCAAAAAATTTAGAAGTTCGAAAATATATATTATATAATATTTCATTTTTTTTTATATATATTTTCATTATGTGTTTCGTTTTGTTTATGTCTGACAATTATAAACCTTTTTATTTGGAGATTTTGTTTTACTTGGTTTAAAAGACGAATTCAGGATTGTTCTGGTATAATTTTACTATTAAAGTATATCACATCTTTTTACTCGTGTTTTTTTTTTTTTCCTGACATCCTATTTATTTATCTATAAAAGTACAATTAACAAAAAGTTGATAAAACCATGCATCTCAAATGGTGACACTCCGTGCAAAATAACAAAGAAAATAAAATTACTTTTGTGAATGTGCAACTGCAGTATCATTTTCATTTAAATATAAGATTACAGACCACTTCGTACAAGATCAATATAACAAAAATTGAACAAACCAATTTAATAAAAAATCATCTAAGCATAATTTTGAACTGTCAATTTAGCTGGGTCTTTGTGAAGCTGTTAGGAGCACCGGCTATGCAACCCACCAAATGAGCCCCGCCACAGAACAAGTCAGGCAGAAATTTTAAATACCGCATATCTAATATAGCGGTCCAAAAATCATCCGGTCCCATTTAAATGCGCATGAAGGCCTGATTGTGTTACAGGTGTAAACTTAATGTTCATTGCCGATTAACACTTAATAGTATGACACTAAATAAAGTTGTTTTGTAGGAAATGAGATCGATCGAGGAATTAATGATATATATTTTTTTGAAACCTTCGCAGAGGCTGCGAAGTTGTGAGAGGAAATCAAACTCTCGATCTTTGAGTACAACAATCCTAGAATTTTTTTCTAGCTAACTGTGCTACCTCCCCTTTCAATTAATGATATTTTAATAACCTGATTGTGTTAACAGGTAAAATTAAATTATCGAGTATGACACTAACTTTAATGTTGGTTGCAAACTTTAAATCAAACACGTTCATGATTCTTAACTCGATGACATTCAATTTGTGTTTCAATGAATTTTAGTTGATTTTTTTTCTTATAAATTTCATTCTTGAATAGTAGCTATTTCGAGTGATTTTTCTGGAGCTAAAGGTGTCGGACCATCGCATGCATCGATGTCGTATTATGGGTTTATTGAAGAAATTTGGAAACTAAATTACAGAAACTTTAAGATTCCGTTATTTCGATGTAGATGGATCGATAACCGTAAGGAGGTTAAAGTTGACAACAATAGTTTCATTTGGTGGATTTCAACAAGTTCGGATATAAGAATGATCAATTTATATTTGCAAGACAAGTCACACAAGTATTCTACGTAATTGATCACACTGATCGTTAAAGACATGTTGTCTTATTCGAGAAAAGACGTATTATCGGGATTGATAATGTGGTTGAGGAAGAAGCATACAATTATTTTGACGAGATACTTCTGTCTTCCATTAGCATGCCATTTTTACCAACTGGTGATGATGAAACAAGTTGCATGCGTGATCATAATGAAAGAGAAGACTTTTTATCATTTTCAAAATATAAAAGTAGTTTTTATATTCTTTAATATTTATGGCTTTAAGATTTTTTTAATTTTTTTTAGGATGCATTAAATGATTGGACGGTAGTAGGCATGCAAGTTATCCGGAAAAAAAAAATCAACTTTAATACTCATACATATATATGTTGAATTAATACAATACACACATGTGTGTGTGTCTATATAGATATATAGAAAGAGATTGGCTAACTTGTTTTGGGAAGTAAAAATAGTGTTTTACTTCCCGCTTATATCTTCATTTTCAAAATGTAAATAGTCGATTTGAACCTTCTAACATGTTCTTTTTATTGAAATGTGCTTGGCGACCAAATTTTACATTTTTTTGGAATTTTTGTACATTTTTTAAGAATTTTTGAAAATCACAACTTTTCATTAAATAAAAAATTAATAAAAAATTCAGCAAAGCAATGATTTTCAAAAATTCTAAAAAAATAGTAAATTTTTTCCAAAAAATATAAAATTTAGTCTCCAAGCACATTTCAATATAAAGAACATGTTAGAAGGTTTGATCGACTATTTGAACTATAAAAATAGAGATATGGGCAGAAAATAAAACACCATCTTTACTTTCCAAAGCAAGTTAGCTCATCTCTCTCTCTCTCTATATATATGTATTTGCAAACTAAATTTTACATTTTTTAAAATTTTTTATAGGTAGAAAATCACTTGATTTGAATGGTACAAAATTTTCGGATCAAGTGATTTTCTACCTATAAAAAATAGTATTTTTTTTAAAAAAAATATAAAATTTGGTTTGCAAATATATATTCATATGGAGATCATGTTGAACGGTTCAGATCGACCGTTAGAATTTTGAAAACTCAAATACTGAGCCATTGCACGGAGGCCCTCTATGCTACATGTAGCATATTAGCCAAATTATGTGTGTGTATATATATATATATATATATGTAGAGGTGCACAGTATCCATATAATACAGACAGTACCTGTAATTACAAGTATCAGTCAAAAATTTGGATAACTAGCTGAAACAGTTACCAGGTCAAAGGGATCAGAGGGTGCATAATTATTTCCACTGGTACGGTGCATTACATTTCGGAGATTGATGAAAATTTTCACATAAAAAAATAAATGATAATATACGTTAAACACTGAAGAGAATATCATGCAAAGATTATACCTTTTTAATATACAGGCCACAACATATTAATTTGCATTACAGAAATAATTTAAGCTTAAACTAAAACAATTATAGAAAAGAAATTATAAAAAGGTTGAAAGTTCGTCTAACTTTTTTAATTTTTGAACTATATATTGATCATTTTCAAATGTTGCATGCTTAATTGTCTTGAATATGGATATTATGTCACGTTGTTCGTGCATGACATAATAACTTGCTTCCTCGATGTTTTTCCGAACTTAAAGGTATACATAATTTTTTTTCTCTAAGGTATGCATATTCATGTTGCTTAAAAAAATACACAATTAAAATTATAATTGTACTCTCTATCATTTAAAAAATGCAGGAGTTTCTCAAAAGTTACAATGAAACAAACATCGACTACCTCCGATCACTGTGGGGTAATTTTTTCTTGAAAGAAGTATTAGTGAAATAAAGTAAAATAATTTAGGATGTGTTATTTTGTAATAATTTAGGATTACTGTACTTTGGTGAACTTGTACATGTTTATTTTAAGTATGTGTTGATCTGTATTATTTTAGATTGTTTCATTTCATATTTGGGATTTTCAGATTGTGGTTTGTTTATGCTTGTTTCATATACATATCAGCAAAAATATATGGTAGCTGGCCAAATATAAAATTATTTAAAAAAAAAAAAAAAAAAAAACAATTCAGGATCGGTTGTATAACTCGATGGCTATAGTTATATATGTCCGATCTTGATTGTGCTCTTCAGGATCAGCTCTTTTAAATGTGTGCTATTAGCTTAAAGACCGATCTTGATTAGTACAATCAGTATCGGTTGTATATTATTGACAGATCTTGATAAAAGAAACAAGATTGGCTTTTTGATGAATCCTTATTTGTAGTATTATCAGTAATATCTGGGTTAGGATCGCACGTAGTACTGATCCTTATGTCCGTTTTTTACTGATACTGATTCCTGGTTCTCTACTGGTGGATATATGAAAATGACTGAAACTTCACTAATGGTGCGTCCCAAAAATCTGCATTCGGTGGAATCATATATGCAGTTACATCTATTTAAAAAATAAAATAAAACAATCATGTTATTTTCCGAAAATTAAATTTGTAATTTGGAAAAACTATTTCCATTGACTCTGGAGCTGGATATTTACTACACTCATTAAATAGAATAGGTCATGTTCAGGCGAATGCAAGTGATGTTACATAGAAATGACGGCTGCTACGTGTCTCTCAGTAATGTGCACAAATAATTGCGACAAGATGGGTGGTAATTTGCGTCAATTTCAAAATACAATTATTTAAAGAAATTACGTAATAACTTAAATAACTAGACTGAAACTTACCAAATCAACATCGTCCATAAATTGAAGAATATCAAGTTCAAGCCAGGGATCATTTGCTTACAAAAATCGCCACGCATCTGTGTGTTGCACCGCAGCAAAATCATTGAATATAAATCTAAAAAACCGCGGATGCAACCTTTCTGCATCACATACGCTGTAGCTGTATTACATGTTTACATCTAAAATTGTTTCGGTTGTCACTTGTCAGTAAATTTGCTAGCATCATTTTCACGTCCTTTTTAACCATTTCGCTTGATACAAAAGTGACAGTATATATACCAGTAAATGCATCCGTATTTTTCGACATCTTCTTCTATTATAGACCTAATAAAAAAAAAAAGCGTAAATCATGTACCAACATCAATACTAAAAAAATAATGTATTTTGCAAATGTAGAAGTTGTGAGTGACACTGTTTAGTTTAAAATTATTTATTTGAGTAGCATACATGCATGTGTTTATTAGCTTATGGCAAAACGATCAGTTCTATCTATTTATAAAAAAAATAAAATAAAATCCACTATATTTTGCATAAACACTTCACTTTAGTTGAATTATATTTCCTAATTATATTTATTATGTTTGACGAATTCAAACTTTTGCATCATGATCAACCTATATCGGCTATCCAGCGTATGTGTAGTAATCAGATTTCATTCTAGATATACATGTAGAAAGTATCAAAGGCAAAAATAAATAAATAATAAATATGATTTTCCTAAGTTCGGTTCTTTTGAATAGACCACTTGATTAGACCAGAGATATTTGGTAATGAACTGTAAACACAATTGCACAAAAATCTCAAATTTGTCATCCTGAAAATTAACAT
Organism: Carex arenaria; assembly: GCA_964058825.1. NCBI lineage: Eukaryota > Viridiplantae > Streptophyta > Magnoliopsida > Poales > Cyperaceae > Carex > Carex arenaria. The sequence continues at coordinate 31,321 of CAXKVW010000288.1, read as the reverse complement.
GGATTGGAGAGATCGAACGAAAGCCACGACAGCCTCAAGTGGCACGCCCAAGATTAATTGATCTAATTCTACGTTTTTTTTATGTCTGACAATTATAAGCTTTCTCTATTTTGAGATTTTCTTAGTTTAAACGACGAATTCAAGATTATTATATAATTTTAGTAGATATATTTTATGCTCATTTTTTTTCTGGCATCTTTTTTATCTACAAAATGATAAAACGTGATAAAAGTATGCATCTCAAATGATGAATTGCTCCGTGCCAAACAACTAAGAAAATAATATTGCTTTTATAAATGTGCAACTGCAATACTATTTTATTTTTAAGAGTTGCATCATGTTATAAACATTAGCAGTGATATAAATATTTTTGAAAATTACTGATTTTAAATACTTATCAATAATTGATGAAAAATGTATTTACAATGGGTCAAATAACCCTAATTTTTAGATCTACCATTTTATTCTCGTGAAATTATCTAAATTACTCTCAACTACTTTAATTATCTAATTCTACTTATATACACTCTTAATTACACTCATACTTTAATCTCATCTCTCTTCATAACCGGATCCGTTTTTATTCGACTGTCGGCGCGCTCTGACGACCGGATCTATTCACCGTCGCACTCCAATCGAGATGATGATAAATACTCTACACTCCGAACTCCGACGATGCCGTGCTCTTAGCTCCGCTCGGCTCCGGTGCAGTGACATTAAAAGTTGCTGATCTCTATGACCGCAATTTTTTTTAAATAAAGTGGTATATACCCCCGTTTTATTACTGAAATAAAAATTTTACAACCTATATATTTACAAATTAAATCATCACCTACTACATGACATTTACCTCACAAATTAACTTATTTATTACAGCATTAATTCCTTTACTTCTTTCGATCTATCAACTCTTGTAATTATGTTATTTTATTCAACCAAAATTTAGTAACAGGAACAGGAACAAGGTACTGATAAAACTTGGACCCGCATCCTCCCAGGTACCTACAACCTAACTGAGGAAAATTAGAAACGGATGACCCAGAATAATCTCAGCCGGGCAAACTCAATTAAATGACTATTAAAACTATAGAGGTTTCGTTTTGAGATTCGTGCCAAGTTATACCGATGACTCAGATCTAAGTGTTTTCAGTCAGGTATTTCACGGTATGTGAATTTGATAAAAGGGAAATTTTTTAAAATGCCACTCTAAAACTTTGAGATCTGTTAAAATGCCACTTAGAAAATAATATTTGTCAAAATGTCATTAAAATTCAATGTCTATTTTAATTTTGTCATTATCCTTCTTTAATCTCAATTTAAAAATTCTAATATTTCGAAATGGCCAAATTGCCCCTGTCAGATTCTTCTTCTTCTTCTCTGTGGCAATCCTTCGAACACCCGACGGACACGATCGTTTCTTCCCAGTTACTCGCTGCTGGATCCTACCTCTCATCCTCTGTTAGTAACACCAACCTCGCTGAAGGAGACCATCGTCTTTTGGTCACCACAGCCGACATCAGGTTGATGTGGCTTGGGAATGATTATTGGAGGTTATCCAATGATGCGAGATCCTTCCAGGACAGCAACCATCCAGCCTCGGCCATGGTTGTGAACACTACAGGGTTATACCTTCTGGGATCTGACAACACAATTGTGTTTGCAGTTTCACTAACTCAGTCGGCATTTCGTGTGGTGAAACTGGGTAGTGATGGACGGTTAACAATCAAGAGTTACACTTCTGTTAACTCAAGCTCTCCTCTCTCAGGAGATTTTATTGCCCCGATTTATAATTGTGATTTACCATATATTTGTCATTCCCTCGGTTTATGTAACCCCTCCGGCAACAGTTCGTATTCTACTTGTGAATCTCAAATTCGTATTCTCTGCATTAACGAAAGTAGAAGAAGAAGAATCTGATAGGGGCAGTTTGGCTATTTTGAAATATTGAAAATTTTAAATTGAGATTAAAGAGGGATAATGACAAAATTAAAATAAGCATTGAGTTTTAATGGTATTTTGACAAATATTGTTTTCCGAGTGGCATTTTGACAAATTTTAAGTTTTAGAGTGGCATTTCAAAAAATTTTCCTTGATAAAACTTACCTGTGTGTACAGCAAGCCAGCAAGGGCCTTAGTTTCCCAAAATTCCAATTCTGCCCCTTAGCAGAAAATCCACCAGTAAGACTGCTTATCAAGCTGAGCCCACATCTAGTACCAAAGCAATCTCTATTGCAAAACAATAATATATGATAGTCATTTGTATAACCATCTCAACAATTAAGAAAGAAACAATAAAAAGAAAACACATGTATAAAAAAACAATTAAATCTCTATTCCATAAAGAACATAAAACAAAAACACTTAACAGTCTGTATTTCAAATTTATCGTAACAAAAACACACACATATATAAACCTATATCTGCTCAGACGGTCGTTTAAATAACCAATACTGAAAGTGACTTTCAGTAACAGTCGTTTATTAACGACCGTTACTGAAAGTACTTTTAAGGACGGTCACTAGTAAACGACCGTTACTGAAAGCCACTTTCAGTATCGGTTATTTAAACGACTGTTACTGATTTGTTATAAATAGTCGTTACTAATTACTAATCAAGATCGGTTTATTTAATAAATAGCCGTTACTGATTTGTTTTTTATATTAAAAAAATATTTTTTATATTTTGGCCAGCTACCAGATTTTTGCTGGCCTAATTTTCAGTCATAAAACGTCCAAAAATAAACGACCGTTACTAAAAGTGACAATCAGTAACGGTCGATCATAAACGACCGTCCCTGATTGTCCAGACATTATCAGTAACGATCGATTATAAACGACTGTCCCTGATTGTTATTTTTAGTAACGGCCTTTAATTTTACCCGTTCCAGAAAACAATCAGTATCGGTTGTTTCGTATACTCGTCTCTGATGTGTCGATACTGATGTCATATTTTCCACTAGTGAAAAAAAAAAGTCGCAACTATACATGAAACACATAACACAATAGAAAAATATATAATTTTAGTGCAAGAAAATCGAACTATATATATAACAAGTATCCGAGCAAATTTAAATTAATTTTTTGCCTGAGCCGTTCAGTATACGGTAAAATTCACGTGGATAGATTTAAGATTCATGTAAATCAAATACGTGCAAATCAAACAGTTCCTACCGAGAATCAAACTGTACCTAACTTCTACGTCCTATACCTATATAATAAGCATGAATTTCAAGAGTAAAATATTGTGCTAATGTCATTGCCTATTTGATCTTTTTGAACAACATTTAAGGCCATCTCATTACAAGCGAACTCATTATTTTTAAATTGATCTGTCAAAACCTGTCAATTGCTCTATATTTCAAGGGTACGTTTGGATGCACTCTAGAATAGCTAGAATAGCTACTGTTTAGAATAGTAAATAAGAATAGCTACTGTTTAAGAACAGTGCTATTCAGAACAGTGAAAAAGTTGTTTGGATTGCATATTTAGAATAGGGTTTGAAGAGAATAGCTACTGTTTAATAATTTATGTGTAAGATTAAATATAATACAATATAATATTAATTCAAATATTAAATGTAATATAATATTATTTTAAATATTAGATTAGTATTAAATAAAATATTATATTAAATATAATATAATATTAGCTTAAATATTAAATATAATATAATATTAGTTTAAATATTAAATGTAATATAATATTATTTTAAAAATTAGATTAGTATTAAATATAATATAATATTAGTTTAAATATTAAATGTAATATAATATTATTTTAAAAATTAGATTAGTATTAAATAAAATATTAGATTAAATGTAATATAATATTATTTTAAATATTAGATTAGTATTAAATAAAATATAAGATTAGTATTAAATAAAATATTAGATTAATGTAATATAATATTATTTTAAATATTAGATTAGTATTAAATAAAATATAAGATTAGTATTAAATAAAATATAAGATTAGTATTAAATAAAATATTAGATCAATGTAATATAATATTATTTTAAATATTAGATTAGTATTAATAAAATATTAGATTAAATATAATATAATCTTAGTTTAAATATTAAATGTAATATAATATTATTTTAAATATTAAATATAATATAAAATTAGTTTAAATATTAATGTAATATAATATTAATTTAAAAATTAGATTAGTATTAAATAAAATATTAGATTAAATATACTATAATATTAGTTTAAATATTAAATGTAATATAATATTATTTTAAATATTAAATGTAATATAATATTAGTTTAAATATTAATGTAATATAATATTAATTTAAAATTTTGATTAGTATTAAATAAAATATTAGATTAAGTATAATATAATATTATTTTAAATATTAAATTAGTATTGAATAAAATATTAGTTTAAATATAATACAATGTAATATTAATTTAATTATTAAATGTAATATAATATTATTTTAAATATTAGATTAGTATTAAATATAATATAATACAATATTAATTTAAATATTAAAATATAATATAATATTATTTTAAATATTATATTAGTATTAAATAAAATATTAGATTAAATATAATATATTATTAGATTAAATATAATACAATATAATATTAATTTAAATATTAAATGTAATATAATATTAGTTTAAATATTAGATTAGTATTAATATTGAAATTAACAAATGCTATTCCATGTTTTTGTAGGAATAGCGAATAGCAGTGCTATTCTAAAAACAGTAGCTATTCCGAATAGCTCTAAAAGTCGTTTGGATGCACCTTGTTCCGAATAGCAATGCTATTCCAGAAACAGTAGCTATTCTTGTGCATCCAAACATACCCCAAATGAATTTCTTATAGTATTCTGTTAGTGAAAAGAAAAAAAAAATATTCTCAACACTTACAAGACCTAACCAAACAAATTCCACAAAATTCACAAGTTATTTCATTAAAAAGTTATCCGAAATGCAAAGGGCATTTATGCCAATATAAAGGAGGTATCCTAGTTGGTAAAAACATTATGGGTCCCACAATATCAGTTTCATGGCTAGCAATTTGCCCAATTGTTTCAAAAGATATTATTTGAGGTTGATATCATCCGACCAATTTTTCCTCGTGGGCCACTTTGTGAGTAGTGATACACTTGAGACATTGTACCTAGATATTGGAGTTTTTTTTCATAAACCATTAATAAAAAAATTATTTTTAGGGTTTCCCGCATGATTGATTTAATTTTTATAAAAATAAAAAATTATTTTTAGGGTTTCCCGCATGATCGATTGAATTTTTATAAAAACAAAAAAAAAACGAATTGGCAGCCCGTTCTCTACAATATTTTATCTCTCGGAACGAGTTGCCAACTCGTTCTTGATTTTTTTCCGGTTTTAGGCTAAAACTTTTAGCCGGGAAAATCGTTTTTTTTAGTCCGGAACGAGCTGTCAATTCGTTCTCTACAGTATTTTTTTTATTATTTTTTATAGAGTTTGCTTATAAAATAAATCAGATATTTTGTTTGATTTTGTATATTAACAATAAAATTAATGAAACAATTTGAAGATATTTTTTTTGTGTATTTTGACTATTTTATCATTTTATCAAATCAATCGATTGGTTTGATATATAAAAAAATCAATAAATATTTCTATGAAGAAAATTAGAAGAAAAATGTAAAAGTGAAATACAATAACAAGACTAAAAATTTGTGTCTCTGGATACTTTTTTCTAGGAAATAATGTCTCCGAATGATTAATGAACATATTTTCCATAATCTAACGGCTCTTATGACAAAAATCAACTCTATTTTAATTTTTTTTTCAAAAATTATAGTTACAGAAACTTCTAAATCCTCCATGTAGTGTACCAATGTATCATTATTCTAAAAAAATGACCAATTAGAATATTAACATATTTTTTCATAAATAAAACACTTATTTTATATTTTTACAAAATAATAAGTATTTTTTAAATTAAAATGAGTTTTAATAAACATAACAATTAAATGATTAAATTTGTTAGAAAAATAATACGTATATTTGAAAACCAATCCATTCATTTGTATATATTTATTGATTTTTTTATATAGAAAATCAATCCATTGATTTGATAAAATAATAAAATAGTCAAAATACACAAAAAAAAAATCTCTTCAAATTGTTCTATTAATCTTATTATTAATATACAAAATCAAACAAAATATCTAATTTATTTTATAAGCAAACTGTAAAAAAAAAATACTGTAGAGAACGAATTGGCAGCTCGTTCCGGATTAAAAAAAACTGGTTTTTCCAGTTAAAACTGGAAAAAAAAAAATCAAGAACGAATTGACAGCTCGTTCTGGGAGATAAAATACTGCAGAGAACGGACCGCTAACTCGTTTTTTTATGGTTTTTATAAAAATCCAATCAATCATGCTAGAACTCTAAAAATAATTTTTTTATTTATGGTTCATGAAAAAATCTCTAGACATTGTGCCTCGTTGAGCTGATTTAAAGGTTCTGGATATTTCGAAAATAGTAATATTTTATCATCTAATATAGTGCACGTCGTTGGTGCATGTGAAGCTGGGATAGCACTCGCTGTTCGTCATCCCAAGTGTGAACCACGTCCACAGCAGGAAGAAATGTTAAATACCATATCTAATAATCCAACGGTTCGAAAAGTCATCCAGATCCTTTTAGATGCGTGTGAATACCCGATTGTGTTACATGCATGTAACTATTGATAACATGCCTAACTTATGATCAGTGTGATTTCAAAATTATGTACCAGCCTGTAAATGAAATTTTCAACAGCTTGAGAAAGGAAATTGCTTACCTGTAATATATCAAGATCGATCTCCATTGAATCAGCTAAATTGCACACTATTAATATATTAGTATTTTCTTCTTTGACTAGTCGATTTCTCAATATCTTAATGGCATGCTCAAAATCTTATTCGCAGTTATATGACCTGTACAGTAATATTAGAGTTTGTTTTGTGTTCCTTTGCACACACACAAAAAAAAAAAATTAAAATTAGATCGGTTAGATTAAAGCTTAAAGCACAAAGCAGGCTAAAAGAGTACTAATAAGGATGTACTTTGTAGGTACTCTTACGTACATAATTTATTCTGTTATTTTATCATTTAAAAAAAAAGATATTTTTTTTTATACAAGTAATCTTATTTTTAAATTTTAACTTTTTCTACAAATAGATATTTTTCAGAGTGAGGTTCGAGAAATAATCCTAGCTAGTTGATGCATCAATGATGTGCGTAGATTTACGCACTTGTACTCATTAGCTGAGAGCATCCACATCCCTGAAACTATGCAGTTTCTAATATGATGTGGCAGTTTCTAATTCAGTTTCAGAGATGTGAGATAATTTTTTTATTTAGAAACTATGCAGTAGAGTTTCTTATTATGAAACTGTTTCTAAACTCCATGCAGATCAAATGATTGGCTCAGATTAATTCTCTTTTTTAATTTACTGCTGACATGGCTTAATAGAAACTCTAAAATTAATTTTAGAGATGTGAGAATTAGAAACTTTAAAGACCTTAATTTTTAAAAAGTAGTTAACAAATATTTAGAAACTCATTTGAGTTGCAGAGATGTAGATGCTTTAGAGGTTAATGTGAGGGGGATCGGATGTTATTTTGACGCGATATTGCATTATAATTAATGATTTTTCATACAAGTATTACGAAAGATCTTTTTTTTTTTTTTGCTCTTTTAGCGAGAAATTTGACAGGGCTACCTCCGAATTCGGATCCTTTTCGGTACCGGACAAGGAAATATTTTATAATTAGTAGATCTGAATTTTTTTTAGCATTTTATAGGAGATTCTCTACAGTCAAATAAGTACCGGATTGAGTTAGATCTGAAAGTTAATCTTGTCGCTTTACATCTCAATGTCTAATTAATAATTGAGAGGACACTTGTTCCTTACCCCCACTCATTAATTATCTCGTTTTGCTCGTTCTAAAGGCTGGGAATTCATTGACTACGAAGTGGTTTAAAAGATCATTTATATTTTTTAAATTGACAAATAAATTGTAATCTATGCTTTATATATCCAATATACGTAAAATATGATGAAATTTTATGCAAGTTTCATCCTTAATTAAATAATACTAAATTTGTAGTGGTCCATATTTTACTGATATTTGTTGGAACATTAAATAATAATATAAATCAAATAAAATTAACACACAACCAATTTAATCTATACAGTAAACAATAAGTTCATGATTTTTAAATTTAATTTTTTTTGTTATACAAAATTGATTTTTTTTTTAAAAAAAATTCATATTTCCTGTACCGAAATAACAGTCTCATCCAAAACACCAAACCTTAATTGTATTTTAATAACCACCAATACCTACCTCATAAAAGATACACTCAACACACGCCAGCCAAAATATTATACTGCAAAGTCGACGCGCTACAAGCAATCCATAATTATAAGATGAGAGAAACTGACTTGGCATTGAATTCTGGATCAGTACTGATGGCTTTATGCCTTTATCCATGTAAGCAGTGCCTTCTCCTTTTATGTGGCGCTTCTCAAATCCAAAGGCCAATTGGCCTTATAAATCTCTTTTTTTATTGACCTGACCTCTCTCTCTCTAATTGACGACCTATTCAACAAACTTAAAACTATTTTTTTTGTTTTATGTCGGGCATTAATTAATAGGGACCGCTGCCCCTTAGCAATAATAGTTTATCATCCATGTGATAGTGTGATTAATGTATCAAAAAAAAAAAAAAAAATCTAGTTGTTCTTATCTATTTTCTTTCATATAATTTTTATGTCAATTTTGTTGTTGGAGAATGTACGATAAAAATGGTATATTCTTTTAGCTAAATAATAACACACTTTGGTAGCTTATGGCGTTATGTTATGTATTAATGAGAACATTGTTTGTTGAACTTTGTTTCAAAATACATACATAGATGGGTTAACTTGTTTTGAAAATTAAAGATTATACTTTATTTTTCGCTCATATTTTTATTTTCAAAGTTCAAATAGTCAATTTAAACCTTTCAACATGCTCTTCATATTAAAATGTGCTTGGAGACCAAATTTTATATTTTTTCAGAATTTTTTAAAATTATTACTTTACTAAATTTTTAATTATTTTTTATTTAATGAAAAACTGTGATTTTAAAAAATTCTAAAAAATATTAATAAATTTCTAAACAAATGTAAAATTTGATCTCCAACTACAATTTAATATGAAGTGATATGTTGGAAGGTTTGAATAAACTATTTAAACTTTGAAAATAAAGATATAAGTAGAAAGTAAAATACCATATTTAATTCTCAAAACAAGTTAGCCCATCTCTATATATATTAAAGAAAGTATTAAAATTTCATTTTATATAAGTGGTCTAGCTACCAATTTTCACAGAATTGAAGACAACTATTTAAAGATATCGCTTAATAAAAGTTGAGTGAGCCTATGGTACTATGCATATCACGGATGGGTCTGTGATACGGTTCAATATCTTCGTTTTCAAAGTTCTAACGGTCGATCCGAACCGTTCAACATGTTTTTCATATGAATATGTACTTGCCGACCAAATTTTACATTTTTTAGAATTTTTTTACTATTTTTTTAGATAGGTATAAAATCACTTGATCCGAAAATTCTGGACCATCCAAAAACAGTGATTTTCTGCCTACCTAAAAATATAGTAAAAAAATTCTAAAAAATGTAAAATTTGGTCGGCAAGTACATATTCATAGGGAAAACATATTGAACGGTTCGGATTGACCGTTAGAACTTTGAAAACGAAGATATTGAATCGTATCACGGACCCATCCGTGATATGCATATTACCATGGGCTCACTCATAAAAGTTAATTGCACCTAACAACAAAAATCAAGAATTAAATGAAATAGGAACGATAGGTGGAACATTTAAATAGAAAGCAACATCTAAATTCTAAAGACAAAAGATTCATATAATTTACAAATGATTGCACGCAATATGATTTTTTATTTCATTCATTAAATAAGATGTACCTCATAGGCTCATACAACGACAAAGCAACGTCCCATGAAAAATTGAATGTATTATTTTTAATAATCCAACAAATAAACGGCTAGATAGTACAAATCATAAGAGAATAAAAACACCTGTAATATGACCAATATATATATATATATATATATATATGAGTAAGGCTACCATTCTTTGAAAATTAAAGTGAGTGTTTTAATTTGCGCTCATATCTCTATTTTCAAAGTTCAAACATCCAATCTGAATTTCTCAACATGTTTTTCATATTGAAACGTGCTTGGATACCAAATTTTATGTTTTTTAGAATTTTTTTACTATTTATTAAGCCACCTTTAAAATCTGAAAATCTGAGTGAACAGTAACAATTTCTGGACCATTGGATCAGCGATTTTCAAAATGGCTTAATAAATAGTAAAAAAATTCCAAAAAACATAAAATTCGGTCTCCAAGCACATTTCAATATGGAGATCATGTTGAGCGATTCGGATTAACTATTTGAACTTTAAAAATAGAGATATGAGCGCAAATTAACATACCAATTTTAATTTGCAAAGCATGGTAGCCTTACTCTCCTCTCTCTCTCTCTCTCTCTCTATATATATATATATTTACAATTCCTTTTCTAAATGTTATGTGCTATTTTATATACTTATATTATATTCGAGTAATTCAATAAAGTTTAAATAAAGTACAGATTTTACCTACTAATTATTTTTTTCCTAGAGTGCCCTTAATGAGACACCATCCATACACTAAATATTTTGTAGGAGAGTTATTGATTTAATTGATTACAAAGTTATTCTGATATGATTTAAAAAAATATTATAGAAAATTATTGATTATGTATGCTGAATTTTTAATTTAATTCAATTAATCTGGTAAAAATCTGATCGAGACTTCTAAGCTCAAGGTTTGATTGACGATAAAAATATGTCAATTCTACGGTATCCCTATAGCACTTGCGGTTATGAATTTGAAGTTTTTCGTAGGAAGTAAGGAATTGGTAATGGGTGAAGAAAATAACCCGCCTAATTCAATATGCTATAAATTAATTTTTACCTCTTATCATTTTCTGTTTTTTTTGGACCAACACTATAAATATTTTTCGAAATGTTTACTTGAAAAAATGTTTATTTTTGTTCGGACAAGTATGAGAAGGGTGTATTTATATTGTTTTTGGATCATGAGAATTGAATTTTAAGATATATAGTCGTAGATAAACATCATAATTTATTTTGGTCAGTAAAAATTTGTTTCGACAGTTGTAAAATTATTCTATATTTAAACGGACAAATATTTATTTCGATTCACACAAGTCTATCTTCATAATCAAATATATATTCTAAAATGCTTGAAAAATTACGAGAAGATATTAAAAACTTATCTTTAAAAATAATTATCAGACTCTAAAGATAAATAAACAAAGTGGACAAATTACATTTATATCCCTCAAAATTTTTAAAAGTATGTATTTTTTCCTCTAAAATCCATAATATCATGTTTGATATTACCCTTCTAAATTTAAAAAACTTACAAATTTAATTATCCAATTTATTAACTTTTCTATTAAATTTTATTTTTTAATTATAAAATATCCATTTAGGCCCTGTTTGGTTGCAGCCCCGATTTTACTGTTCATGTGGGAAAAAAAAATTCACTCAGACTGAATTTTTTTTTCCCATGTGAACAGTAAAAATTAGTTCAGAAAATTTTTATTCCCGCACCCATTTCCTTACCCAATATGCAGCCAAACATGACCTTAATCTTTTATTAAAAAAATAAAAATATATAGTAAGTATACGCAAAAATATTCTCAGTTTCCGGAGACAAATAAATCATTCTGTTTTGTCTGACCTTTCTAATTATTTTTCACTTTACACCTCGTGCTAACCAAACCTAATACATGGCTCTTCCCTGTGCATTGGCAAATTGATCTGTCGACTCAGTGTACAGTTGGAGATGATCCGAACGGACAGTCTAATCCCGTGACCCGTCCCGTGTGGCCTCTCTCGCTTCGCCTAGACATAAAGACATCTCTCAGCGTCACTAATTACGTAATCAATATCCTAAGTATCACTAGGACTAATTAATCTTTGTTAAATAGCGCTTTTATCAAAAAGCGGGTCCCATGATCCAACTTGGAATGCTTTCACCAATTGCCGCCGTTCAAATTCAACAAAATGAAAATGATTTAGAACTCCCAACTTGGCACCTCGTTTTGGCAGGTTTATGTAGCAAACTTTAGTTTGGCTTTCCACTGTACTAGCTATAAAATATAAGTTGATCTAGATTTTTTTTTTGAAAATAAAAGCTATATATAGATATGGACTTGACTATATCATTTAATCCCAAGAATTTAAAATGCTCAGTGTCAACTAATAAAATATGATGACTCAAATACATGCTTAAAAAGTGCAAGTTTTTTTCTCTGTAGTAAATAAATGAAAAGTTTAGTCCAGTGTTTTTCTCAAGTGTTTTTTCTTTGTAAAGTTTGCATTTTTATCGGAATAAATGAAAATTTAATCCATCACCTATTATGAGAGGCAAATGCTGGAGCAAGATAACATATCATTTTGAATTTTACATTTTAATAATTAAGTAGTAGTAATAAAATAATCGTTCATGTTTTTCCAACTTTCCAGAGGTCATTCCTTGAATATATATAATTATTTTTTACAACGAAAAACTAGATTATACACTGGCCAATATGAAAGGCAAGAATGAAATATATATTAAATAAATCTGAGTGAATTTGTCTAACGCGTAATTACCAATTTAAATAATTAAGGAGCACTAATAATCCTTCATCTTTTTTCCAACTTTACAGATACCATTCTTTAAAAATTATAATTTACCTTCTGTCAATGAAAATTTAGATTATTTAATTTAATAGACAGTATGAAGGGCAAGGACAATTTATATATATCAAATAAAACCTGGGTGTTTTCGTCAAACGCGCAATTACCTTTAATAATTTCGGACCGGGCCTCTCTTGCACTCTTGCTCCCCTCTCTATATAAGCTGGACAAAAGGCAATGTCTCCATTCACCAACGACAACAAAACAGAGCATCGCACTACCTCGCATTAGGCGCTTAATATTGCTCTCCACGAAAAGAGAGAAAGAGAGAAAAGAAAAGAGAGAGAGAATGGTGACTCTCTGCCAAGGTTTCAAAACAAAAAGAGAAAGAATGGCGATTGACATTAACGCCACCAGTTGTGAAGATGTACAAATAGTAACATCAAGCGGACGGAGGATAACTGCCAATTCATCTCTCCTGGTAGATTTTCAAACTCTTTTTTCTTTTCTTTGCGGATTAGAAGATCATTGTTTATCATAATGATGATTCTTTTTTTGCGATTTAGCTGAAGCAATTTGGGAACATAATCTTTGAATTTGAGAGATTAATTTCGACTTGAAATTTGTTACAGGCATCCGCGTCTCTTGTACTGGAGCGCATGCTGCAATTGGGAAAGGAAAAGCAGCAGAGGAGAAATGAGGAATCAAAGAAATTAACTGGAAATAAAATTAGAATCTTGGGCGTGCCGCATGAGGCTGTCGTTGCTTTCGTTCGATCTCTTCAATCCAGGTTATTTTTTTTACCTATTTGATTAATTCGAACATTGTTATCAAAGAAATCGAACTCAATAGCATCACGACAAAGTGAAGAGAAACAGAGGACTAAAATTTGAGATTCGTAGGCAATTGTGTTTACAATTCTTTACCAAATATCTCTGGTCTAATCAAGTGGTCTATTCAAACGAACTGAACCTAGGAAAATTTTATTCTTTGGTTTGCCTTTGACCTTTCTACATCTATACCTTGAATGAAATCCGACTTTATACATACGCTGAATAGCTGATATAGGTTGATCATGATGTAAATGTTTGAATTAAACATAACTCAATATTTTTGTATAATATATAATTTAACTAAATGGGATCTGTTCATGAAATATAATATACATTATTTCTATTTGGAAATTATAGTGGAGTTTATTTTTTATAAATAGAAAGAACTGATTTTTTTTGTCACGAAACATTAATAAATTTTATATGATTTATGCTTTTTATTAGGTCTATGATAGAAGAAGATGTGGAAAAATACGGGATGCATTTACTGGTTCTGTCACATGTGTATCAAGTGAGTTGGCTAAAAAGGACATGTGAAATGATGCTAGCAAATCTCCTAACAACCGAAACAATTTTAGATGTACTACAACTATCACGCTTATGTGATGCACAAAGGTTGCATCTGCGTTGTTTGAAATTTATCATCAAGGATTTTGCTGCGGTGCAAGACACAGATGCGTGGCGATTTTTGCAAGAGAATGATCCCTGGCTTGAACTTGACATTCTTCAATTTATGGATGAAACTGATTTGGTAAGTTTCTGTTTGATATTTGTTTAATTAATGATTTTATTTTGAAATTGACGAGTCAGTAAATTCGCAAAGTATTAATTGTTTGATATTTGTTTAATGATTGCATTTTGAAATTGACGAGTCAGTAAATTCGCAGAGTAGTAATTGACGCAAATTTCCCATCTTGTCGCCATTATTGTGCGCATTAGTGGGAGACACGTAGCAGCCGTCATTTCTGTGTATCACTTCCAATCTTCCATAGTTACATTCGCCCTTTTCCAAAGAAAATACAATTAAACGTGACTTATTAGGAATCATGTTAACCTGTCGACTTCTAAATTAGCAGGACACAATCACGCTTTTCCAAATTAGTGGGATACAAATTGTGTTGCCTATTACAATATGTCAGCAAGTTACCACAGGAATTTACCTACCCAACCCGCCTAAGACAATCTGGACTCAGAACTGACGGCCGGTATGGACTGACGCTATGACGTTACGGCTGATGCATTCGTTCATTCGTAGTTTCGTACATCCCTCCCTTGCTAAAGGCCAAATATTGGCTGTGTGCGTTACACTATTACACGTGGCTCCCCACGCTCTCTGGCTCTCTGCTGTGTTGTGTTACGATATTACACGTATCCCTCCAGGTTCCATCCGATTTACCATACGATGAACGGATGAAGCAAACAAAACCTATTAGCTGGATCTCATCTCACTGACTTGAAAGATTGTCTATTCTGTCTCCACGCGCAATTTGGTTGGTAGCTAATAGCTATAGTTCCACTGTATCTGGGCCACACTAGGCTTGGACCACCCAATTAGGGCTTGGTGTCGTAATTCTATTAGTTGGGCTAATAGAAGACTAAAACCTGGGTTAAGAATTAAATAGGCCCGACTCTTTTTAAGTTGAAAGGACTGTTACTAAATAAATCTTGCTTTACCAGTTACCAGTAGACATTGTTGTGATTCTTTAGTTCTTTGTGATACACAGAAACGCAAGCGACAGAGGAGGAGGGGGGCAACGCAGCAGGTTTACATGGAGCTGAATGAGGTCATGGATTGCCTTGGCCACATCTGCGAGGAAGGTTGCACTGAGGTGGGTCCCATGGACCGGGCACCGGCACATAGTCCATGTGATAAATTTGAGACATGCAGAGGCATCCAACTGCTGATCCGCCATTTTGCATCCTGCCACAAAAATAGCTGCATGCGCTGCCGTCGCATGTGGCAACTCCTGCGGCTCCATTCTGCCTTGTGTGACCGGACTGCCTCATGCAAGGTGCCTCTTTGCATGTATGTGTTCTCACCTCTTATCCCAATTTTCATTGTTGATCTGTAGCACTTACTGAACACACATTTCCTGCTCATTGAGTTCCATAACTTTTATGCTAAATCATAAAATGTCAAAATTTATCACTGTAAATAAAATCAGATTTAATTAACATGCAATTTAAATGCAAACTGCTGTTGTCACAATTGAATCCTATGAAGTTAATTAGCAAGTGCATGGTACCACTATTTTTTTTTATTAATTCAACTCATGCTTATAAATTTATTTGTTATAATTTTCCAGGCAATTTAAGATCAAGACAGAGCAAATGCAAGAAAAATCGGAAGCCGGCAAATGGGGGCTTCTTGTGAGCAAAATGAAGGTCGTTAAAGTAATGACGTCGTTAGTTAAGAAGATGAAGGAGGAGAGAATTGCATGAGTCTTAAACCTATAACAGACTCCATAAAATTTTGAAGCCTTCTGATCGATCTCTAGATAGATCGAAGAAAATATGCAAGTGTCAGAGAGGCATGGCAGCAGCATATATATATATAATTAGAGGAGTTTACATGAAACTATATGTAAGATATTCTGTATGATGGGCAAGGTGTTGTTGTTTCACTACCATGTGTACAGTTGTAATTTTGTAAATCGGTTGATGAGTGTAATATATTTGTTTTTTGAGATAAAAGAATGAGTTCAGTTTTTTTTTTTAAATATAAAAAATCTCTCGGGCAAATCCTGTTTTTTTTTTTTGTGAGTGAATATATTTGGTTGTATGAAATAGAGGTCATTTTTTTTAGCATTTTTTATCTCATCCGTAATATCGTTTCAGTTTCATGAAAAACTTTTATCCTATTTTACACTGCTTCACTATTAACTCCCTTCACTATTAATGAAAAACTACGGTTTTGATAGCCGCCATCCAACTTTTCTTCTCTTTCTATTTAACTCCAATCTTTCTCATTCTTGTAGTATTTATTCTTGATACAACATCTCTCCTTTCTTCTGATTCTTCTCAAGTGGAGAGGAGAATGAGAGAGAGGGGAGGGGAGGAACTGGAACCGATTAGAACTGAGAGTGCGGTATCGTTGGAACCTGTAGTATAGTCTCCATCTCGATTAGAGTGCGACAGTGAGTAGACTCGATCGTTGTTGGAGTGCAGTGGCGGTCGAAGAAGTGGATCTGGTCGTGGGACGAGATGCTGTTAGAGTGATTAACATCTCAATTGGAGCGCGACGGTGAGTAGATCCAGCCATTGTTGGAGCACGGTGACGGTCAAAGAAGCAGATCCGATCATGAAATGAGGATTAAGGTATTAGAATAATTAAAATAGATTAGAATATTAGAGTAGTTTAGAGGTTTGATAAGAATAAGAGTAGATTTAGGAATTACGGTCATTTGACCGATTGTAAATACGTTTTTTATCAATGAAATTATCAGTAGGCATTTAAAGCCACTAACCTTAAATAAAAAGAAATCATGATATGATATCACATTTTGATGGTTGCGAGTCCTTTTTTCGATTTAATGTTGTGAGTTTGAATTCATGTTTAGGAAGCGACTAATTTTAGTTAGCGAGCTGCACTCACTTTTTACTCAAACCAACAATCATTTGACTAGCACGAATACTGTAAAATTCGATATTATATATTGTATACATCAATAGCAAATCATATATATGGCTATGTTTGGATGACATAATAATAGAGACTATTTTAGAATAGTAGCTATTCGGAATAGCAATATGCATCCAAACAACATTTTTGCTATTCGGAATAGCTAGAATAGATGCTATTATCTATTCCTTGTAAATGTTAGAATAACTACTATTTAGAAGTGTGAAGAGATAGAAAAATAATATTTTCCTTTCGAATTTCCGCTCGCATAGTCCCGAAATGACAAATTTAACACCACTTTTGTTATCTCCACGTCGTGACAATTTATTTGAGATCCCACATGCCTATCTTTCTTCTTAATTAGCACCTTATTAACACTATTCTTTATTGGTTATGGTTATTCACTATTCCACATGTACAATCTAAACAATATTTTACTAATCTGAATATCACCATTTTCATGTTATACTTAATGCGTCACTAATACTTAAAAGTGAAAAAAAATGTAAATAGATGAATTTAGAGAAATTTGATACACGGGGTGTTAACGGAGTTATGCAAAAATGCCTACATCTCTGGGAAATAGCAACCTCTTTTAGGTGCGTCTTTCTATTACCCAACTAGAAATGTTTACAACTTGTGAACCGGTGAGCCATTACAACCAACAGAAAGTCACACGGCTAACTCAAGGAGAGAACGAAGTCTCTAAGTCAATGTTCGCAAGAGAAATACTCAAAAGCTCACTCTAGTTTAATCTAACTCAAGATTAATGAAGTGAATTTGAGGAAGTTCTAAGCTTTCACAATAATGGAGGAACTCAAACTCACAAAAAA
The DNA here is from genome assembly GCA_964058825.1 of Carex arenaria. Lineage (NCBI taxonomy): Eukaryota > Viridiplantae > Streptophyta > Magnoliopsida > Poales > Cyperaceae > Carex > Carex arenaria. The sequence continues at coordinate 13,237 of CAXKVW010000288.1, read as the reverse complement.
TAGCTTTTTGAAAGTTAGGAGCGGCTAAAAGTTACTTTGGAGAGAACCCCAAGCCTCTATTTATAGTGGCTAGGGGTGTTCATCGGTTCGGTTTGGTTCAAACCGAATCGAACTAGTCAAACTGAACCGAACTAGTCAAACCGAAGTTATAATTCGGTTTCAAAAATAGAACCGAATCGAATTAGCATTGCAACCGACCAAACCGAACTGAACCAAAGTTTTATTTCGATTTGTTCGGTTCAAACCGAAATATATCAATTTTTTATTTAAAACAATTATTTTGTAAGAAACCGAAGTATATTAAGAAATAAATTGGAGTATTAAGAAATAAATCGGGATATTAAGAAATAAACTGAAATATTTAAAGCAATTGATTAAGAAATAAACCGGAATATTAAGAAATAAACCGGGGCGGTCCGGATCAAATTCATAATATATAAAAGTTCGGTCGGTTCAGTTATTTCGGTTTTGAAAATTTCAAACCGAACCGAATCAAAGTTATAATTCGGTTTTAAAAAACAAACCGAACCGAACCATTAAACTGAAAAAACCGAACCGTTTGAACTGAACTAATTCGGTTTGGTCCAAAACCGATTAAACCGGACCCGATGAACACCCCTAATAGTGGTAGCTCCAGAAAGAAAACATACGTTTGTAACAAACGTTGAATAGTTAGTTCAAAATCACGAATTATGGTTTTCTTTTTCTATGCAGCTTGTGATAAACATTTCCAACGTTTGTTAATCGTTACCAATGATTGGCTCTTGGGATTAATTGATCAAAAACATGAATTTCCGAGTTTTGAATTTATTTAAAACATTACAACATTTTCACAAATGTTGCCAACGTTTGTGATTCCTTTTGACTTTGATCAATTGATTTCTCAGTGATTTCTTACTGAAACAAATCGTTATAACGTTTGTCAAACGTTACCAACGTTTGCTTCCTGTAAACAACATCAAAACACTTTACTAAGTTTATAATTTTATAATTTAAATTCTTGATAAATGTCTTGATGATTTCTTCAGTTCAACCAATCTATATTGCAATTTCAATTGTCTTAAACCTGCATAATTTTAAAAATAGAAAAAATCGTAAAATTGAATAATTATATATTTTGCAAATTAGTCAAATAGACAGAAAAAAGAATTGCTTGAAATAACATTTCACACTAATCTAAAAATCACTATTTTTTTACTATTCTCGTTTGCTATTCTCAAATTTTGCTATTCTAGCCATTCTAGCTACCATCCAAACATACCCACATAATATGTAATTCAAAAATCTAACAAGCAACAACTCTTGAAAGTGGGCCATAGTTGGTTGATAACCGTTTGCAACTTGCCAAACTGCCTTTACTTGTTGTACTTTCACCGAAACTACCTGTACTTGCTGTACTTTCACCGAAACTACCTGTACTTGCTGTACTTTCACCGTACCAACTTGTGTACTTTCACCGTAACAACTTCTAGAAGTTTTCAAAACAGAAACTTATACTTCTTTCCAAATAACTCCTCAAAAAATGCAAAATTATTTTTTTTCCGCAAATTTTTTTAATTTTTTTCAAATATTAATATATGCATCTATTTCATGTAAAACTTATAGATGAATATTGTAAAATGAAATATAACACGAATTCTGTAAAACTTACTGATGCAAACTATAAAAATAACATATGCAAATTATAAAAGATGGATACTATAAAACTTATGATGTAAACTATAAAAATAACATATGAAAATTACAAAAATATGAATGATATCAAGCATATTATTACAAACATAACTATTCCCAAACATATTGTTTAACAAAACACAACTGTTCTAAAACACATGTGCTAAAAACACAAACAAATCGTTCAACATAACACAACTGTTTTAACTGTTGTAACACATTTGTTATTTCATAACTCTCTGGTGCACATTATTTGGATGTGTAAGAAGCTTCATCACTAGAATGAGACGTTCCTTAGAAATATCATTTTGCAGAAAAATAAAATAAACAAGAGTTACCTGGCTGGAAAAATATGAATATTGTAAAAATTACAGATGCAAATTATAAAACATGAATACTGTAAAAATTACAGATGTAAATTACAAAACTTATAGATGTAAATTATAAAACATCAATAATGTAAAAATTACAGATGTAAACTATAAAACTTAGCAAACTATAAACATGAATACTATAAAAATAACAAATGTAAACTACAAAACTTAAAAATACAAACTATGAAACTATAGAATTACCTGTGTGAAAGTGTGAGGTGTCTCAGTGATCAGATTATAGATAAAGTGCAAAACAAAAATGGCATAGTCCATTGAATTTGGTCCCCACTTAGGGCACTCCTTACACTTAGCATCAACCTCTTTTCAACATGGTAGAATTGATATCAACAATTAATAAAAAATTCAAGTCCTAATCCTCTAAAATATTGACATAATCCTACAACAATCATGTAAAATACTGATACACCCTATAAAACTATTGCATGAAACCTGTAAAATAACTGATACATCATATAAAACTTTTGCATTAAACTTGTAAAATAACTGATACATATTGTAAAACTATTGCATAAATCCTGTAAAATAACTGATATATCCTATAAAACTATTGCATAAAACCTGAAAAACTATTGAACAAAACATGTAAAATATATGATATATCCTATAAAAACTATTACATAAAACCTGATATATCTTATGAAATTGTTAAGTAGATCATGTAATAGTTTAATATTTGATATATAAATTCAAATCAATTATTCTCCTGGCCAGGGCCTCCAGAGCTGTTAATTTCACCGACCTTAACAACACATCTCGCCTCATTTACGAATCAGGAATCTTATCTTTGAACAACACCTCAAAATACTTGAGAAACTTGAGTTCAATGTCAAGCTGCGTGGTCTGTGATAACACATATGGTCGGCATAGGGAGAGATCAGAGATGAGGTTGCGGAGGTCTAACAAGCAGTGGCATTAATTGGGAGGGACAGAGCAGACCCAGGCGATATCGAAGTTGTTCATTAAAAAGGCTGAGACATCCGAAGGAGAGAGCTGAGTTGAGAGGAGCAGACCCTTAGGCGCAGGTGAAGAGAGTGGAGTTGAGAGATCGGGAGGAGGGGTGGAGCAGACCCTTGGCGTAGGTGAAGAGAGCGGAGTTGAGAGGAGGAGAGAAGATGAAAGAGCAAAGCATAGAGAGCAGAGATATCGGGACGAGAGATCTAGAATTTTCAATTTTGCAGAGAGAGAAGATCGGGAAAGTTCATTAAAAATAAAGCGTTGGAAGGCGTAGGAAGGCGTTGGAGTTCGATAGTTAAAACACGTAAGAGGTGAGATTTGAGAAATGGTTAAGGCGGTTAGAAGTTTTATTCAATTTAGATGGGTAAAAAGTGGGTACGAAAGGTTGGATATAGAAATCTTTTCTCTGATATATATAATAATCCTACTACTTTGTAGACATGTCTTGAAAAAAAAATCATCTCATATCCAAACAAAAAAAATTCTAATACGGAGTATTATTCTCTGTAAGGGCATGTTTGTTTGCCACATAATTATACATAATGAGATTTGACAAGAATTAGAACCCATAGACATAGGTATACACGAGAATTATGTTGAAATGAGTATTCAATTGTACCGCGGAATTAGTTGTAAGAAACCTTGATTTATTTAAAATATATATATATTTCTATTTGAATATCTCATCTATTTAAAATAAGAAAAAAATAAATAAATGAAATCTGGATCTGTAAATAAAATAAAATAAAATTATAGGATCACCTTTATAAATTTTAGTATAATTTATATAATAAAAAGTAGTTGTCCGGGTCTCTATATTTTTGTTTAGTTCACAACTAATAATATAATAATATATATATGACACTAGAATACTAGATGGTTATATAATACGTCTTTGGATGAAAGATGACAGATACTTGAAATGGGAATAACTAAATTAGATAGAATGCCACGTGGTTGGCATAGGTAGCTGCAACCTTCTAAAATCCATAAAAAAAAAACAAAGAACACTACGTAAGAAAGAAAAGAGGAGAGAAAATGGGAAAACGAAAATTAACTTGGACTTTGGGTTTTTTATTTTCAGAAATTTGTACTGAGTTGGAATTTGTTGTAGGAAACTTTTTGGAAAAATATTACAAAATTATGAGCCATCCGAACATTTTTCGGAAATTAAATTGGAATCACCTCAAATTCCATTCATTCCCAGTGGGAATGCGCCTGACGAATGTCTGTTTCATCGAAATTTCTGCCGAATAAAGAATGACTCACCACGTAAGAAGAAGAAGAGAGAGAAAAAATAGGAAAACGAAAATTAACTTGGACTTTGGGTTATGATTTTCAGAAATTTGCATTGAGTTGGAATTTGTTGTAGGAATTTTTGTGGAAAATATTACAAAATTTTGAGCCATCCGAACAGCTTTCGGAAATTAAATTGGGAAACACCTCAAATTCCATCCATTACCAGTGGGAATGCGTCTGCCAAACAGTAAGGATCTGTTCGGCGGATTCACATCTGCTGCGATCCGAAAAAGATGAACAGTAACTCTAAAATTTATGCTTTTCCAGATCTGACCGTCAAATAATTTCGTGCACGTATCTCAAAGCAACTGATTTTTCCTTGCATGAATCTTGAAACAATTCAACGGTTGGATTTGGAAAAACAGGAATCGCAGGTCAGTGTTCATGAGCGAAGAATCGCAGCAGATGCGGATCCCTGTTCGGCTGCCTTGAATATTATGGGATTAGGTGGGATCCGATTGAATTTTCCAATATTTTTTCCTACTCTATTGAGATGTACAGTATTTTTTTCAGTCAAGCCTATGTTTTCATCCCAGCTATTCATATTCTAGTGTAAATTTTTGGGTTCAAAAACGCAAGCTCAGATTGAATCTTTCTTTTTCCAATCATCTCTCTCCTCTTTTTGGCCCATTTTGAAATTGGTGCAGCTTTCATCTCTCTTCCAGGTGACTTCCAACTGTGCACTCATCTCTAACTTTTTTTGTCTTGTCAAGCACACACTCCTCCTATATATAAAGAGTTCAAAAAACTTACTCTTTTTAAATGTGGGACTAATGAATTGGTCCATATCCGGACTTGATTTTTTGTTTTTTTTAATAATTAAGGCTTGTGGCTATTAGTGGGCCTTGACATCTAGATGGAAATAATTCAATGATCCTCTCTTATTTTTCATGCAAATTTTATTTTTTCTAAATAAAAATAAAATCAAACCTTCTAATTTTTATAAGAAATTTCTTAATTGAATTTCAAACAATAACAAAATTATGTTGAAAATATAGATGTATGCATTCAAAAATGTTAAATAAATGTATATATTCATCAATCGGATTTAAGAATTACAAAAATATTAACGTTAGTATCAAAAAATTTGAATGCATACATTTCACATATTTTAAATATTCATTTTTTGTAAAATGAAATTCTTGTTTCCTTATTGTTTTCCATTTATTTATAAATATTTTTCTTAAATTATTTGTATCCATTTTAGTAATATATTTTTAGAAATGTTTTCTATATATAATGTTATTATTTAATATATTTTATTTAATTGTATTATTGTAATTTTTATTAATATCAATAATTGTATAATATCACAAAAAATAAGATTTTCCACAACTAATCCCACTGTACAACTGAACACCCATTTCAATAAATTCCTATAATCAATCCCGTACGTACTCTTACTCATGTGTTCCCACTTTTTCAAAAGTAGGTTCTTATCCTCATCAAATTCCATCCCACACAATCCCATGACAAACAAACAGGTCCTAAATGTCCGTCTTATTGAATTTCTGTCATTGGAAAGTCCTAAAAGTTCAATGACACCTGGAATTTTTTTTAGCAGTGTGGAGAATATTCACCTAAAAAAGTAAAGGCTTGGAAGCCCATCTGTTATGAACTGACAAGAGGAAAATTCAAGTTCTCTCTTACTCGCACAACTTTTCTGGTTGAACCAGATGGCCTTTCCTTTCTTTGCGAGCACATGGAGCCATGTGGAAATTTTTTATCTGTAGAAATTAAAAAAAAAAGAATGAGAGAAAAATAAAAATAGTACAACATATTTTTTATTAGTAGAAATATTAGTATAAAAATAAAAAAGTTTGGATAGGTAGTAATTTTACCGATCCAAACTTAGTTTTTTTTTTTTTTAAATCTGATGTATAGATGGATTTTTTTTATATTAGATCTATAGTAAAATATGATTTTTTTCAAAATATAGATAGAATGTTTCTCTTATATCTAAAATTTAAGATACTCTATCTATTTTCTTAATTTTTTTAATATTTTACTAGAAAAATATAAGGAAAAAAGACAAACTTAATTTCTATAAATCCAAACTTTTTTATTTTAGAATGATGGAAATTCTACCGATTTTTCTATTAATAAAAAACATAATGTACTCTTTCCGTTTTCTTTTCTTTTTCTTTAATTTTTACAGATAAAAATTTAGATTGGTAAAATTCCTATCAATCCAAACTTTTTTATTTTTAGGATGATAGAAATTCTATCGATCTTTCTACTAATAAAAAACATAATGTACTCTCTGATTTTTTTTTATTTCTACGGATAAAAGTTTGGATTGATAAAATTCCTATCATTCCAAACTTTTTGATTTTTAAGATAATGGATATTCTATTAATTTTTTTACTACTAAAAAACATAAGGAACTCTTTCTGTTTTTCTTTTCTTTTTCTTTAACTTCTACGGATTAAAATTTGGATTGGTAAAATTTCTATCAATCGAAACTTTTTAATTTTTAGAATGATACAAATTCTATTGATCTTTCTACTAATAAAAAACATAATGTACTATGTTTTTTTTCTCTTTAATTTCGACGGATAAAAAATTTCCGAGCCATGGAGTATTCAGATCCAGTCTGATATCTGACCTGGTAGAATGAAATCTAGACTGTTTATTTTAACAACATTCTAAACGAGAGAACAACATTCCCATCTGAGGTTTAAAATAAACAGTCGGTTCTCTCTTTAAAATAAACAGTCCGATATCACTACACTCCCCCTATGAGAGAGAGGAATTCTAAGTTTAGGGCACAACTCCCTCACAAACAACAAAACTAACAGCACAAGCAAGAAAATTTGACCTTGCACCCGTTCGCCTAAATTACCCCCTCTATTCTGCTGGTTCTTGGCAGATATCCGAATTGAGCAGGCCCCATCGCGAATCCAGATCCAGTGTGGTAACCCAACTTTTGGGTTTTAAATCGGGACCGTCTGATTCAAATCCGAGATCATTCATCCGGTAATGAGTGCACATATCCCGAGACGCGAATTCGGATCCCGAGATGATCATGAGCGACGGATTAAAATCGGATGGTCCCGATGCAAAACCCAAAAATTGGGTTACATTAGGGGATCCGGACCCCCCGATCGCTCGGTTCGAATTTCCTTGGGTACGTGCGGTACCTGAGGAATACTCGAAAACTAAAGCAGGAGGACAAGGATATCAAGGGTAATCTCGTCACTTCACCTGCACGGATTACTTCGGGACTCCGTTCCGTCCTTGGCCTTCTCCGCTACACCCTACTAATGGCGGACGAGACCAGCTCTGGTACTGATGCTGGCACCAGTACCGAATCAAAACAACGCACGAGGAAACCGGGCACCAAGCGTCTCTTCCTCACTGTCTCTGTTCTCGTCTCCTTCCTCTTAGGTGTACCGTTCCTCCTCAAATCGACCGAGATCCACCGTTCGCCTCTACCCTCCGCCGCCATTTCCTCCCTCTCCGACCATCTTCAGTCCAAGCCTCCTTCCTTCCCCTGCCACTTCCAAGCCATCTTTCTCTCTCCATCCATACAACCCGACTCTTCCCTCTCTCTCTCCATTGCTGAAAAGCTCAGTGCTCACCTAACTACCCAAACATGTGGTAACTGTAATTTCACATTTTCGGCTACCGTTGATTCAGGATCCAGCTGTCATTATGCAGGCAATGCCCCTTCCGATGCCTGTCAGTGGCGATGTGGTGGCGCAGGTTTGGTCGATGAAATTGCAGATAGAGGTGATAGGGAAGTAGATGAGTTGTTAAAGTCAGTTGTCAATGAGAGAGCAGGAGAATGTGCGGGGAGGGTTTATTCGGTATTTGTAATGGAAGGGGAAAGAGAGAGAGTGGTTGTTGGGAAGCATCGGCATGCCTGGATGGTGGTGAAGAAGCTTGATGATAACACCAGTGTCAGTTCGATGATTGGTAGAGTATTCGGAGATATTATCATGAGAGGAGGGGTGGGGAAAGGGGAGTATGTACCAGTCGGTTCAGATGGGAATGTTGTTCTCTCGTTTAGTTTGCTCAATTCGGATCCGAGTGATTGGGTTTATGATTGGTATGTACTGACATATAGTCAGTTTCTCTCTGATTCTAGTTGTATTATATGGTGTGTTTTTTCTTGTATTGAGTTAAGAGAATCTGAGGAAGTATTTTTTCTCATCCAGGGGTTTCCAAATGACTGGAGAGGTCTTATTGGGACCTGTTGTGGAGGCTTTGGCGCCTGTTGCAAACATAACCATAGAGAGTCAGGTGTGTTTGTTTCTCTAATTCATTCAAACAATCAATTGTTCGAAAAGACTTGGAGATGTTATGAAGTTACAAGCTTCTAAAATGTATGAGAGATTCTTTAAACTTTTGTTATTTTGTTAACTTCTTTTTTTATCTTAGGTTTTGTACCATGCACCAAAGTCTTCAACATCATATTGGGATGATAATTTGGAGGCTTACATGGTTAATACCAGGGACCTGCCTTTCTTTGTATGTTCCTTGTCTGCTATAAAATTGTGGCATTTCGTGATTGTAAATTTAGTACATATGAATCTATGAGAAGTAAATTCCACATACCAATACACCAATACGTGTACCTAGCAAGAGGATTTCATGATCCTTTTCAGAAAAAATTGAAAAAAATTATCATGCGAATCAACATTGAGCTGAGTTTTGTAATTCTCAAAATTGAGATTTTGCAGTAGCCACAGATAAAATTTAGAGGAAGTGAAGTTGTCAGCAGTTTATAGATTTCCTTTCTTTTTTGCTCATTCATAAACTTCACTTATTTTTAGTATGCAGTGCTACTAAAGATCTATTTTACTTCATTTTATCCTAAAGTAAAATGGTTCAAATACTATTAATAGGTCAACTCAAATGAGTGGCATTTGGATACTTCTCTTTCAGCATCCGGACGGTCCAAGGTGCTTCAGTTTGTGGTGTATATTCTCTCACTTAATGCTCATAGTTTTTCTGTTATACTCAACTCTAAACTAGGTACTGCATTGTGTTGAGTACCTGTGGCTAGTCCAATGTCATTTAGGCCGGAGCTTAGTGGTGCTCCTAAGCTAAGCTCATTTCATTCATAGAATCAAAGTGAATACAAAAAGACCCAAAATCAATCTTGGAAATGTTCTTTATTATGGCACACAGAGTGTCTTGGTCCAAGTTTTGACTAATTGATTTAATTATTGAGATCATAGATTTCGTTCCTTGGTTCTACTTGTTTTCTCTTTTTCTTTTCTTTTTGTTGTTTTTTTAGATTGCAAAACCCCTCATTGTGTTAACTAGTAAAGAAGGCCCGAAATTATTGGAATTGCAAAAACTAAAATTTGATACTCTCTGTTGCAACCTCCTGCTTTTGTATATTTTGTCCTTATTTTAATGAACTGTTTAAGTTTGATCGATCTTACTATTTTAAACAAAAAAATCTTGTGAATTGCAAAAACTCTGGTGCTTCTCAAGATATCAAATCTTGGTCCTGGTTGGTTCCTATTTAGCACTGATATAGTAATGTTATAATATGATAATTCCTATCATTAGTAGTCTGAAGGGGACATTTTTCCTTTTTCTTTCTTTCTCTTGTGTTAGGTATGTGCCATCTGCAAGTGAATGCCCACTTTACATAAGAACCCCCGAGGGAGAGAAATCCAAGACAAATTCTTTTATATCTCCAGTGAGTAATACTGATACTTTGCTTTTATATATTTGAACCTCCTTTTTCCTAGTGTATATTTATATTAAGTGATCTTTGTTAATTATATGTGATTAGATGTGGGGAGGGGTTGCTATCTGGAATCCACCTGGGTGTTCTATGCAATCTCAAGGGACCTCTCTTGTCAGAGACTCATTGCCTCCCCAGGTCAGTTTAAATTGTCATTAAATTCTTATAGTAAATGAAAGTAAATTAAGTTGAAGGTGTTTCAAAAGCTTAGTTTGAACTACAGTACAAGTTTTTGTCTGAGTTTCTACTTCTTTATTTTTTATTTTTATATTCCACGGATATGGTATCTGTTTTTTTTCTCCTTTGTAAGCTCTTTTTATTTGAAAATTTATACAGGAACTTGAGAAGATAATTGAAATATTTATTGGGCAGCTCCGCCTTTTATTTGGACTAAATTCCAATTATGTTGAATCAAATCCAATATTTAAGTTTCTGGCAAGTGAGAAAGGTTTCACAGACTGGTAAGATATATATTTTTTTATATTTACTGTTCTCATCCCCCCCCCCTCTCTCTCTCTCACTGCCAAGTGTGATGGATGTTTTCTTAAGAAGTTCAATAGGAGGTGAGAGGGCTGGAATGAAGTCTGGAGTAAGCCATGTTCTGCTTATCTAATCCAGACTTAATTTGACCGTTTTCCTGGATTGCTGCTGTTGTGTGTGTGTGTGTGTGTTTGTGTGGACGATTCTTCAGTTTCAATAATAAATTGTGCAATTCTATTGGGATTTTATTCTCTGTCAATTATATTCATAATCGAGGTAAATTGTGTCTGGATTGGTAAAGTAAAGCATGACTGAGAATTAATTGGAGTTAAGGATGAATTTGGTTAATGGAAAGCGTAAAAGCTCAGTTGAGAGTAAATTGGGCAAATTTAAAGCTTTCAAGGTTCAGAAGAAGCTGATGGAGTGAGCAGCATCTGGACAACCCAGTGACCCACTGGTAACTTTATAGGGGGGAGGGCGGTCAGCTTTGAGATTAGGATAAACAGTCTGGATGTTGCCCTCTTGGGTCGGTACCTGAAAATATGTCAAGTTGGGGCAGATGTGGGTTTATTAGAGTTTGAAGTGGTGCAAATTGCTGAACTGATGGTCAATTGAGCCTAAATCAGGATATTTGGGGGCATAAGCATAATTTACAAATCAGTTTGGTTGGATGTATAGTTTGGTTTTTATTGCGTATTTGGGGCGGGGACAGTATGATATTAGTCAAGCCAATACCAGAATGAAGTACTATATCTGTTATCTCAAAAATTTGCAGGGAATTGGACTTGCTGTACCGACAGCACACCTGCTTTAATCTCTTGTCGGGCCTCAGCACACTTCAATCTCTCTCTAGATTGGTAAGAAATTTAAGTCTTTTAGTTGTTTATCGTTGTTTGTAGATGGGTTAGGGTTAGTGCTTTTTTATGGTTTTCTTTGCTCTTCTTAGATTCTGAATCATAATTGTGATTATCAGGTGGAATCGCTTCCAAGAATGATTGTAATGGACGAAATTGGAAAACAGGTTATTTCATCTCTCTTTAGTTATGTCTGATAATTTTGTTCATGCAATTCCCATTTTTTTTCTTTATATATCAGGTTGAGGTTTAAATTGGATTGATTGAGCATTTGACAGTTAGTCGAGGCTTGTCTTTTTTTTTTTTGTTGGCTGGCTTTAACCTGTGCCGGTATGATGAGGCTTGGTATTGGTATGAAGCAACATAACATATTACAGTGGTTAGGAAAGTTTTCGGCCTTTTCAGGTAGAGCTGTCACTTGAAGCTGCAAATTTGGCTGAGAGAAACATAACTCATGGGATAAACAATGCCTCAGCCTGTATGTGAAAATTTCTCTTATTCAATGTGCTATCTTTTTTTTTTTGGTAAACATACCTTTCAGACTTGAAGTGTAAAAAAAATATATATATTCCCCTCAAAAGTCACATCTTATCAATTTTTCGGTTCCTCTGATGATCAAAATGCCCTCATTATTTTCCACCTTCCGTTATTACTGGAAATACCTCTTTTATGTGGGACTTGATTTTTGGAGTGTGTTCTAATTTCATGTTTACATTTTACACTTGAAAAGTTGAAATTATGGCTTCAATTTTTTAATTTTTGTCTTTCTTGATTTCATTGTTTTGTAGTGTCATCAACTAGAGCCAGGGCTTTAGCAGAGGATGCATTTTTTCATCCATCTATCATGTCAATTAGCTATTCTTCCATGGAACATTACTTTGCCATTTACATGGTTAGTCTTTTCCTAAACTTCTAGCATGTTTTCTATCCTTTACTGGTATTAACCCGTGTATACTGCCAGCATTGTGCTAATATCAGTGTACCAAAGTTCTCACTATGGTTTATAATTTGTTTTTGTTGTTGGCCTTGTTGGTGTTTCAATTTGTAATTGAGGTAAATGCTAGCTTTTGTTATGTAACATAATCAAATTTAGTACTAGTTGAAGGTTACTTCAGACATTATAGCCTTATTGGGTTAACTCGAGGTTTAGTTGCACCCTTGGGGTTACTTGGGTCTTATTGGGTAACTCAATGTTGAATTGACTAAAGGTATTTTAAGTTGAATTAGATTCCAGATCAACGGTTGATTGCACAATTCCAACCTTGACAGGATAAATTGGTGCTTAATTGCACATTTGAAGGAACTGTAATGATGTTGATTTCAATTCTTTCGGCCATTCTAGCTTTTTGTGACAACTTCTTTGTTCTTGCCTATGATTCCTGTGCTTTTAGTCTTAACCGCAATTTATTCCACCAGAAGTTACTAATACCAGATTAAGGTTCAATTTAAGTACCTTTGGAAATATAAATTATTTTCTAAACTTTTTCTAATGTTTATACTTTGTCAGCCTTTCTTCGCCCCTGTTACTTTACATGTGCTCCTGGCAGCCATGAAGGAAGTGAAACGATACTACGCTGAGAGATCAAAGTATTTAACCTTTCGTGCTAGTAAAGTGAAATCTTCATGATAGATAGATAGATTTATTTCTAGTTGAAAATTTAATATCTCACTCTTCTTTTTCGTACTATTGCATAGTTAATATTATAACCAGATCAGGTACCTTTTCTTTTCAAAGTGAATCAAGAGAGACTTATTTTTATTATTATAATTTTTTTTAGGACAGGTTGGTGCTCGTTAGCTAACTGTTTGTATTAGGATACATTCTGCATTAGATATGGGATCATCTAACAAAACATGTTCTCTAAGTCGTT